>NW_025562746.1:12500-20607 GCF_020424385.1 Procambarus clarkii | reverse complement strand
TAACTATATTATATATATATATATATATATATATATATATATATATATATATATATATATATATATATATATATATATATATGAGAAAGCTGCATTGGACGCGCAAGCCATAAATCAATGATACGGTGGTCACGGTACTGTGTACGATTAGGGGTGATCCTGGACGGCATGGGTTCGAATCCTGGCCAGGTCAAATAGAGTTCTTAATTATATAAATATATAATAGTTACAAAATACAGCCTGGGAACTATAAAAGGTTATCGTATGATATAGCATATTCCTTTGCCAAAAACCTGGACAGGATGAAATAGTTGATCAAAGACCTACTGACCCGTTTCAAGCAGCTTCTATTTACATCCATACAAACATACTGACATACATATGTGTAACCTACGCTTGAAACAATCCAGTGAACTCCCGTCGAACAATGTTACCCGGTAATTTGTTCCATATTTGTTTCCAAAACCAGTATTTACCCAGGTCTTTCCTGGATGTAAACACCGTAGGAAGCAGGAAAAAGATCAGGTATAGAGCTTTCCTAAACAGCGGGTCAGGGTCGTCTCGGTCTGCTTTTGTGTGGTACGAGAACTGGTGATCCAGTCACCCTTTTGTTGAGTGTCTTCTGTTGTGTTAGATCTGACTCTCAAACTTGCTGTTGCTTAATCATTTGATTATTATTAATATTTTTATTATTGAGAAAATTTGTAGGAGTCATAAGAAGGATTCGAACCCACACACTTGGTACTCGCCCTAGACCACTACACCATGACATGCTCAAGCGGTTTAGACTCTATGAAGAACTACTTAGTTTGTGCCAAGAGCCAGCTATGACAAGCTACAGCCCGTCCTCCATAAAGTAGTTACAGTAACAGCTTGGTTGAAACTACCAATATGTAGTAGGATTACAATGGATTACCAAAAAAGCTTATTTTTGTATAATTTAATTCTGCCAAATGAGGGAAACGCTTTTTAATGATATCATAAATATAAGACCTAACCTATAACCTCTCCCAGCAATTCTAGGCCTAATATACGCTATCTTAGTCCTAATATAACACATATGTGGTATGAATACGTAAGGATGAGTTCATCTTAATTTCATTCCGGATTATATAATATTCTAAATACCAAAAAAGTGAGATTGTTATGTAAATAAAATAATTATTATTATAATTATTATTTAATTAAATAATTATTATTGTTATGTAGATAAAATAAATAAAATATGTAGGGATTGTTCCATCTCTACATATTAGTACTTTTGATCAAATAGGCACTATAAGTACTTTCATTTTAGGTGGATGAGTCGGAATCCATAATCCACGTACCAGCCACATCCCATCTGAGCTGGAGGGAGAGAATTATCAGGGGGAAAGCACCGATTGATTGATTGATGAAGATTAAGCCACCCAAAAGGTGGCACGGGCATGAATAGCCCGTAAGTGGTGGCCCTTTTGAGCCATCTGTGGAGATCTGTGGAGGTGCGACTGCACCCTGCGTGACGGGAGATGTCTCCCGTGTATGGGAAAGCACCGATTGATGATGAAGATTAAGCCACCCAAAAGGTGGCACGGGCATGAATAGCCCGTAAGTGGTTTTAAGCCATTCCCAGTATCAGTAGCTGATACTGGAGATCTGTGGAGGTGCGAATGCACCTGCATGATGGGAGATGTCTCCCGTGTGAATGTGTTAAAATGAAGATGAAGCCACCCAAAAGGTGGCACGGGCATGAATAGCTCGTAAGTGGTGGCCCTTTTGAGCCATCACCAGTATCAAGAGCTGATACTGGAGATCTGTGGAGGTGCAAGTGCACTCTGCGTGACGGGAGATGTCTCCCATGAATGTGTCCAAGATGACGATTAAGCCATCCAAAAGGTGGCACGGGCATGAATAGCCCGTAAGTGGTGGCCCTTTTGAGCCATCACCAGTATCAATAGATGATACTGGAGATCTGTGGAGGTGCGACTGCACCCTGCGTGACGGGAGATGTCTCCCGTGTTACTGGTGGCTGATGGGAAAGCACCCAAGCCATTACGACTATATAGCACTGGGAGGGGGTCAGGATAAGGATTTGGGATGGGACGGGGGGGAGGGGGAAACAGAATTATGCCCAAGCACTTTGGGACGGTCGGGGATCGAACGCCGACCTGCATGACGCGAGACTAGGGATCAAACGCTTGTTGCTCACTAGTTTAGCGACATTCTTATGAGTTTTGTGTAGCAAGATTATCTTGTTCCGTGGAGGGCGCGCTGCATGTTGTTATTGTTATAGATTAAGCTACTCGGAACAAGTTCCAAGTAGCACGGGCTATGGTGAGCCCGTAACTTACCTCACACAGGAGCGGGGCAAGTAGCACGACACGGCCCATCCTGACGCACTATAAGATATAGCGTCTTCATTCATGACGAAATATAGCACCTTTGTGCTATATAGCGGCTTCATTCATGACGAAATATAGCACCTTTGTGCTATATAGCGGCTTCATTCATGACGAAATATAGCACCTTTGTGCTATATAGCGGCTTCATTCATGACGAAATATAGCACCTTTGTGCTATATAGCGGCTTCATTCATGACGAAATATAGCACCTTTGTGCTATATAGCGGCTTCATTCATGACGAAATATAGCACCTTTGTGCTATATAGCGGCTTCATTCATGACGAAATATAGCACCTTTGTGCTATATAGCGGCTTCATTCATGACGAAATATAGCACCTTTGTGCTATATAGCGGCTTCATTCATGACGAAATATAGCACCTTTGTGCTATATAGCGGCTTATACCTACCGGAATATAGATTACCAATAACCTACAACATCTCACTTTCATGCATGAGAATAATATAAGAATATATTAAAGCTATACAATGGGCTCGAACACGCGTCTCTGCTTCCTCTCCTCCTCCTTCCCTCCCTCCTTAGGCACGTGCAAAACGACTGTATAATGACGTATAGGTTTCTCGCCTTCCGCATAACGGTGTTAAGCAATGTTGCCTGTTCACCTCTGCCTGAAGACGCAGATTTTCCATGCAAGGTGTTACTGCCTTCTTGCACATGATTCGGCAACTTCCCTTTACATGCAAATTATCTATATTAAGAAATCAAGAGTTCCTGGAACCAATTATCATCGTTCCAAGTGTCTAATGACACTAAAAACTGTATTAAGAAACTATTGTCAAAAACCGGTTGATCTACAACCGGTTTTTCTTAGAGTTGGTGAATAAGGCAGGTTATGTTTGGGTTAGTTTTGGTTAGGATAGGTTAGGTTAATTTTGGTTTGGTTTGGTAAGGATAGGTTAGGTTGTTAGACTTGGTTAGGTTAGGTTAGATTTAGTTAGGTTAGATTTAGTTAGGATACGTAAAGTTAGGTTAGCTTTCGTTTGGTTAGGTTAGGTTAGGTTAGGTTAGGTTAGATTAGGTATATCTTCGGTTAGATTTGGTTAGGATAGGTAAAGTTATCTTAGATGCGGTTAGGATAGATTGAGGTAAGTTTTGTTAGGAGTAGTTAGGAATGATCTTTCAACACTAGTACTCGTGTGGACAGACGCTCGAGGTGACATCACGTGACGCAAGGTGACATCACGTGACGCAAGGTGACATCACGTGACGCAAGGTGACATCACGTGACGCAAGGTGACGTCACGTGACGCAAGGTGACGTTACATAAATTATGTCAACCTGCATGTTATCTTGTACCCAGCCGAAAGTGCGTCACAAGTCCAGTATTGTACAGTATGTACAATACTGGACCCCTTAACCCTTCACTACTGTACTGTGTGCACAGTAACTTGGCTATGTACATTGTACAATACACAAACAAAAAATTCATTATAAAAATGCTATGTAATGTTTAGGGGCCTGAAGGCTGAGTGAACAACGTTCGGGGTTCGTAGTCCTAAGGTTCCGGGATTCGATGATCGGGGAAGGCGGAAACAAATGGGTAAAGTTTCTTTCACCCTAATGCCCTCTGCTCATCTAGCAGTAAATAGGTACCTGGGAGTTAGACAGCTGCTACGGGCTGCTTCCTGGGGTGTGTAACAAAAAAGAGGCCTGGTCGAGGACCGGGCCGCGGGGACGCTAAGCCCCGAAATCATCTCAAGATGATTTCCTCGTGCTATAATCAAGTTCTGGATGACAGCATCAGCACTGAACCCAAGGTCTAGCGGCTATAATCATATATCATACCTGACTATATCCCATGTTTTGTATATTTATACAATTCAAATTATAGTATTAATAATATTAATTGCAATTAAATCACAATGGCGTGATTTATCAATGAAAATCATGCCCCAGTCGGTTCAGACAGGTGTCTGGGGAATCACCAGAACGCGGGTTCGAGTCACTCCATTGCCTCAAAATTATTTTAATTGTAATTAATGTTACAATGAAAATCATTTTTGCTTATGTATGGTAAGCGATGAGAAGCAGTGTCCTGTAAGGCAACTTAAGTCCTCCCTTACACAACATAGTATAGTCCAAACACCACACAACCAGTGCCAGGAGTCAGTAGGCACTTGTGACACCATAGGAACACCTGGAGATCTTGCAGACGAGGAGCTGTCACTTGAGAATCGACTTGAGAATGGTCCAGGACGGACCGAAACGTCGTGGTCTCTACACTTTCTAGTGTGTGGTCTGGTCAACATCTGTAAATCTTGTTTCAGTCATGGTGGCTGTGTTTAATAAACAGTTTATGACCTCTGAAGCACAACGAAGTTGTTTAAAACAATAATACCCTTGGGTTGGGAAGTTTCAGACCTCATGAACTGGTTTAATAAGTGTCAACACAGCCGTCATGGGTAAGGAAAGATGTATAGGTTTCGTTTAGTTTCCTGCGGGCCCAGGTTCCAGTAGGTCACTAACGCTTATCGGTGCATGACGGGGTCTTCCAGTCAAGAACCAATCACAAGTAGTCATCAGTCTGATGTAATCTTCCTAGCGTGAGAGAGCAATTCCTTGTCAAAACCTGTTTTGGACGCGTCGTCTTCTCCTGAGATGTATGCAATTTAGCCGGATTGCAACGATGTGAGACGCCAATGCAAGACAGAGCAAAATGAGGACCTTGCAACCTGAGGTAATAAAGCCTTAAGGCTGCTGACGTAATAACGCAGTCCGTCCTCCAAGGTGTCTTAGCGTCAAGAAAACGGTCAATTTAAAGTGCCCTTATCCTAACCTACCAGAGGACCCAAAACGGAAAACGGGAATGTACGTCACTTTCGCCAGCCGCTTCCATTTTCTAGTACGACAATTTTTGGCCTTATGTAACGCCTACGAGCGAAATGAGACGTTCTTTGTAGTGCAGAAGGACAGGTTGGATAATCAGTCCTGCAGGTTTTTCACATATAAACATAACAATAAATATATATATATATATATATATATATATATATATATATATATATATATATATATATGCGAACAAGCCTGAATGGTCCCCAGGACATATGCAACTGAAAACTCACACCCCAGAAGTGACTCGAACCCATACTCCCAGAAGCAACGCATCTGGTATGTACAAGACGCCTTAATCCACTTGACCATCACGACCGGACATAATGAGGTGATAGCCGAGGCTATTTGAACCACCCCACCGCCGGCACTCGGATAGTTATCTTGGGCATAGCATTTTACCAAATCACCTCATTCTTTGGGGCAACACGTGAGGTGATTTGGTAAAATGCTATGCCCAAGATAACTATCCGAGTGCCGGCGGTGGGGTGGTTCAAATAGCCTCGGCTATCACCTCATTATGTCCGGTCGTGATGGTCAAGTGGATTAAGGCGTCTTGTACATACCAGATGCGTTGCTTCTGGGAGTATGGGTTCGAGTCACTTCTGGGGTGTGAGTTTTCAGTTGCATATGTCCTGGGGACCATTCAGGCTTGTTCGCATTTGTGTTCTTCACGTGTTGCCCCAAAGAATGAGGTGATTTGGTAAAATGCTATGCCCAAGATAACTATCCGAGTGCCGGCGGTGGGGTGGTTCAAATAGCCTCGGCTATCACCTCATTATGTCCGGTCGTGATGGTCAAGTGGATTAAGGCGTCTTGTACATACCAGATGCGTTGCTTCTGGGAGTATGGGTTCGAGTCACTTCTGGGGTGTGAGTTTTCAGTTATATATATATATATATATATATATATATATATATATATATATATATATATATATATATATATATATATATATATATATATATATGTCTGACCTACCACGCAATCCTTCAATCCCACGTCTGCTATGTCATCCGGCATTTTCTTGCATAAATCAACAATCTTATTTACAAGCCAGTATTTACCCTGGTATTTTTATTTCCTGAATTTAAACATATTCAACATATATCCAGTGTTTCGTGTTTATTTTTGTGTTGATAACCAAGGGTCTAAGAGTTCAACTCTTCTCTCTCTCGTTCCCCATTCCATCTTAAGGAATGAACTACCACCTTATGCTTTCCTTTTTAACTATATTTTGCAATTTTTGCAATATTTCAAGAATCGTGCGAGGAATGTTCTCTTGAACTACAAGAGAACATTCCTCGGACGATTCCTCGGTTATCCCTTTCCATGTGAGCAATTTTCATCCTTGCATATATGTATTCTTAAATGAAATAAACAAATATATATATATGGCTCTTTTCTCATGCTTGAAGACAAACTTTTCTTTAGAAATGATGAATTTTAGCCATCATTAAATGCATTTTTAAAGGGTAATGTTTGAAGATATATAATTTCATCTACAATGAAATTAATATTGTGATATTTGGAATTAGTATCCACCATTCACTACCACGAGGAATTTTGATAAAATCCCACAATTATGTATTTGTGCAAAAAACTTGAGATCTTGAGGTGATTTCGGGGCTTTTTTTTTAGTCTCCCCGCGGCCCGGTCCTCGACCAGGCCTCCACCCCCAGGAAGCAGCCCGTGACAGCTGACTAACACCCAGGTACCTATTTTACTGCTAGGTAACAGGGGAATAGGGTGAAAGAAACTCTGCTCATTGTTTCTCGCCGGCGCCCAGGATCGAACCCGGGACCACAGGATCACAAGTCTAGTCCTAATCACTTACACAGACCTTGACAAAGCTCTCAGTAGAGTGCAAAAGTTTTGGGGTAAATTCTTTCCATAAATTTCACAAATACAAAAGTGTGGGATTTGATCCCTTGTTATTTAGTCTGAGAGAAGACATTACCATTACTTATGAGGACTTTAGGACTTATTAGAGCCCCGGAAACCGCTGTAAGGTTATTTAATAACCGTAAAATCACTTGTGAAATAAAAATGTAAAATCACACTAAAAGCCTTTATCTACCCATCTCTATAACGTCTATATTGTATTAATGCTTGCAACACTGCAATGTAACACATTACAGTGCTCAATTGCTCTTTATAGCCGAAGACGACCTGTTTTACGTTCGTAATACAGCTGTATCACACTGGCACGTCTAATTACCCATACAAAATGTATCTTATATACATCATCTTTGTTTGGGTGTTTCAAATTGTCTTTCATTTCTAAAAAAAAAATTAAATTAGTATTCCTGTTGTCCTCATATAGAAGCTCCTTCTTCCTATTCCTCGTCGAGGCCACTAAAGAGATGGTGATCCCCACAGGTAAATTCAGGTAAATACTAATTTTTATACATTCACCTTAGAAGTTATACAAACTAGAGAGTTGTCTTGCAAGATGTATACACTAGGGAGTGTATAAGATACACATCCAGGCTGGTATTGTCATCCAGGCAGCCGGTATTGTCATCCAGTATGGCAGTGTCACCCAGGTGACAGGGACATTCTACTAAAGTCGCATATCCCAGTTTCTTATCTTCATATCCTAGCTATCTTTTATCTCAAGTTCCTCTTCCTTCTCCTTACATCTCAGCTCTTTGTCCTCACATCCCAGCTCCTTGTCCTTACATCTCAGCTCCTTGTCCTTACATCTCAGCTCCTTGTCCTTACATCCCAGCTCCTTGTCCTTATATCCCAGCTCCTTGTCCTTACATCCCAGCTCCTTGTCCTTATATCCCAGCTCCTTGTCCTTACATCCCAGCTCCTTGTCCTTATATCCCAGCTCCTTGTCCTTATATCCCAGCTCCTTGTCCT
>NW_025562746.1:0-7500 GCF_020424385.1 Procambarus clarkii | reverse complement strand
ATTTTCATGGCTCTCGAGAGCCATAGAGCAATATTACTCACTGGCAATTACTGTCAACGCTTTCTCAGTGTCGTGGAGAGAGAGAGCATCTATCTTTGGCTGCTATTTTAAACACTCTCTTAGTGCGGTAGAGAGAATATTTATTTTTTGGCTTTTTCTGTCATCATTTTCCTAGTGCCACAGTGTCACAGAGTGCCATAGAGTGCTACAGAATGCTACAGAGTGCCATAGAGTGCTACAGAATGCTACAGAGTGCCACAGAGTGCCACAGAATGCTACAGAGTGCCACAGAGTGCCTCTTGTCATAGCGGCATAGCGGTACTAAAGTGGTAATGGAAGCCGTCTGACAACACCTAATCTATTACGAATTTTGTACTAAGGGTCGAGTGAACGAAAGGTATTTACATCGGAATTGGTTTACATGTAATGAGGTTTGATAAGGAGTTTACATGTAAAGGTTGAACTTGAAGTATTCTTCCAGGGGTAGAAGATTAGATTTGCAGACGAGGAGTCACAATAACGTGGCTGAAATATATTGACCAATTGACTTGAGAATGGTCCAGGACGGACCGAAACGTCGTCGTCGTCCCTTCACTTTCTAGTGTGTGGTTTGGTCAACAAGACTGGGTTTACTTGAAGGAACAAGTCCCTGTGTTTTAATTTCACAAGAGATGATACGAAACCGTTTGTCAACTTTGCATCAATTAGGTTCATTTCCTCACCTAACAACCATAATAATGGATAATTGCTCAAGTCCATTAAGGAGATATAGTAGTCGACATTCATCGCTTCTGCAGGTTTGTTTAAAGTAGCGTTTACTGTAGCAGCTCCTGTTGCTTGTGCCTTTTGATGATATAATTAAGAGTTAGGACTTTTGGAAATAATTATGGATGATCCGTAATACTAAATGTGTGTGTGTGTGTGTGTGTGTGTGTGTGTGTGTGTGTGTGTGTGTGTGTGTGTGTGTGTGTGTGTGTGTGTGTGTGTGTGTGTGTGTGTGTGTGTGTGTGTGTGTGTGTGTGTGGAGACGCCGCAAGCATGCATGTGTGTCCGTCCACACGTGACCAAGGTCGAAAACCCTTGAATGTTTCGGTTGGTGGGGTCAGAGGTCATATGGGCGTGTAGTTAAGGCAGAGGGCGGGGCCTTGCTGTAACGGCACACTTAAATACAACGCCCAATGACATTCAGCCCATTGTCACTTTTCGAGTCAATGGTCCAACCCGGAAATCGCAATTTTCAATGTTGTTTTTCTCAGGAAAAGCAGGACTGCAGCTTTTACATTATATATACATACACACACACACACACACACACACACACACACACACACACACACACACACACACACACACACACACACACACACACACACACACACACACACACACTCACACACACACACACTCACACACACACACACACACACACACACACACACACACACACACACACACACACACACACACACACACACACACTCACACACACACACACACACACACACACACACACACACACACACACACACACACACACACACACACACACACACACACACACACACACACACACACACACACACACACACACACACACACACACACACACACACACACACACACACACCACACACACACACACACACACACAGTTTGAGTCTACAAATATGACAAAGGTTGCAAGAACGTGCAAGAAATGGCCCGACTAGGATTCGAACCCATGCCGATCAGGATCACCCCTAAACGTATACACAGTACTGTGATGAACTACTGCACCCAAATTGAGCCACGAAATGACTAAGCACGAGGACTAACCAATCCTTTTAGACTGTCATTGATGAGGTGGTGGTCACAGTACTGTGTAAACATTCAGTTTTACAGTTCCACCGTACAATTTACAGTTAAGTATTGAGACGCTGTTCTGACTTGAGATTTCCTTTTATAATTACTGAGTCATCCACATAGGAAAAGTCCCTCGTGTGTGCGCAGCGTCTGATCAAACATCACACTCAGTAAGACTTGGTAAACACAAGTCGAGTCTGTGTGTGTGTGTGTGGTAGCAGGTCTTGTGCTTAATGTACACTGTACTACCGGGCGCCTGTGCAGCACATGGGATGTTATTGACCTTCGAGTACAATGTAAGGCTTACTGTGCATAACTTTGTACTGATTTAGGAGGGGATGGGATAGGGGAAGTGACGTCTCTGAGAGAGAGAGAGGTGATGTCTTCAAGTCTGTTTCTCTCTCTCTCTCTCTCTCTCTCTCTCTCTCTCTCTCTCTCTCTCTCTCTCTCTCTCTCTCTCTCTCTCTCTCTCTCTCTCTCTCTCTCTCTCTCTCTCTCTCTCTCTCTCTCTCTCTCTCTCTCTCTCTCTCTCTCTCTCTCTCTCTCTCTCTCTCTCTCTCTCTCTCTCTCTCTCTCTCTCTCTCTCTCTCTCTCTCTCTCTCTCTCTCTCTCTCTCTCTCTCTCTCTCTCTCTCTCTCTCTCTCTCTCCCACTCCCATCGTCCGAGATAGGCGGTCCTTTCCCATCCCTGTCATGGTCTCACCCTCTCCTGTGACAGAGCTCACCTGGTGAAAGTTATTCGTGAGAAAGCTCTTCCACACCGTTATTACTTTCTCCTCTTAGCTCACTGTTTACTTAATTCTGGTTTCTGTTCCTCCTCCTCCTCCTCCTCTCCATTGTCTCCTCATTTGGCTTACGTGTTTTTTCTTCTTCCTCCTCAGTTAATTCCCTTGTTTTTCTACCACGGGGAAAGTTTTTATGGGAAAGGGGTAGGGAGGGTGGGAAGGATAAGGATGAGAAAATGGGGGTTAGAGAGAAGGATAAGACTGAGAATAGGAAGGAAAAGACGGGGAAATATGGTATAAAATAAGGGGGAACATTGGGACACTGGGGGTGTTTTGCTTGTCTGTCTGTCTATCTGTCTGCTTGGCTTCCTGCCTGTCTGTTTCTATCTGCTTATATTCGCGACTTTCTACGTGTCTGCTTTTATGTCTGTTTTTGCTTGTCTGCTGGAATGATGCTCTGCCTGTGAGTTGTCCTACCTATCTGCTTGTATCCGTGCTTGTATTCCTGTCTTTGACCGTGTCTGCCTGTCTTCCTGTCTGCTTGTATCCGTGCTTGTAATCCTGTCTTTGACCGTGTCTGCCTGTCTTCCTGTCTGCTTATATCCGTGCTTGTATTCCTGTCTTTGACCGTGTCTGCCTGTCTTCCTGTCTGCTTGTATCCGTGCTTGTATTCCTGTCTTTGACCGTGTCTGCCTGTCTTCCTGTCTGCTTGTATCCGTGCTTGTATTCCTGTCTTTGACCATGTCTGCCTGTCTTCCTGTCTGCTTGTATCCGTGCTTGTATTCCTGTCTTTGACCGTGTCTGCCTGTCTTCCTGTCTGCTTATATCCGTGCTTGTATTCCTGTCTTTGACCGTGTCTTCCTGTCTGCTTGAATGCTTATCTACCTCTCTGCCTGCCTTCCTCCTAGCCAGCTTGCGTAACAGCAACTGCAGGCAGCTGGTAATAACAGAGAATTATGAGTTACTGAACAAAATAACGGTCGAAACTATGCCACTAGACGCAATCCAGATGAAACGACGGGAATTTGTGACGGAATTGTTAAGAAGCGCGCAAGAAGTGAGTGAGAAAGGCGGAAAGGATGAGGAAATGTGAGAAGTTTGTGAGAAATGTCGTAGAAAGAGTGATGAATTGAAATTAAATATAAATATTTAGCTGGGGAACAATATATCGTGTATTGTTTATATATATATATATATATATATATATATATATATATATATATATATATATATATATATATATATATATATATATATATATTTATATATATATGTCGTACCTAGTAGCCAGAACTCACTTCTCAGCCTACCATGCAAGGCCTGATTTGCCTAATAAGCCTAGTTTTCATGAATTAATGTTTTTCGACAACCTAACCTACCTAACCTAACCTAACCTAACGTTTTCGGCTACCTAACCTAACCTAACCTATAAAGATAGGTTAGGTTAGGTTAGGTAGGGTTGGTTAGGTTCGGTCATATATCTACGTTTAATTTTAACTCCAATAAAAAAAAAAATTAGAGAAAATATATTAATTCGTAAAAATTTGACCTCATACATAATGAAATGGGTAGCTTTATCATTTCATAAGAAAAAAATTAGAGAAAATATATTAATTCAGTAAAACTTGGCTTATTAGGCAAATCGGGCCTCGCATAGTAGGCTGAGAAGTGAGTTCTGGCTACTAGGTACGACATATATATATATATATATATATATATATATATATATATATATATATATATATATATATATATATATATATATATATATATATATATATATATATATATCGACGTTTCGTCATCAACGTGACATCCTCAGGTTATATTCTCATGGTATAGAGAACATGAGTATATTAATTCTCTATGTAAGAACTTATGCAATCATATTCCTTCTTGGAAATGAGAAGTCCTTACTCGCAGAGTCAGGTGACAGATATCAAATGTGATTGATATCATTCCTCCGGCCCACAGGCGGGGCATCAGATAGCTGGATGCTCAGTGTTAAATTACCTTGAGTGTGGTGAATTCCATTGAGTGTTAAATTGTTGAATTGAGTGTTGAATTCCCTTAATTATAGGAAGAAGCTCACAAATAAAGATGACCTCAAGTGTGCACAGCTTTCAAGTGTGTATTTACTATTTCTATCCTACAGAATAGAGATATTAGCTCTTGGACCCCCTGCCTTTCTAACCAATTTATTTTTCCTCTATTATGTGTACTACATATATTTCTCTTACACACTTTCTCTGTGTGTAATGAGTGTGGTGTTCCTTGATGACGTCCTGATGATTCAGGATGATTTTGTGTTGTGTAATTCATCCTTCCTGCAAAGGAAGTATGAAACACTTACTCAGAGTGTTCGTAGTATCCAGTATAGTGAGTAATATCCAGAGTGAATATTCTTAAGAACTTCACTTATACTTATATATTACTTTAGTGCACTTCAGTTTGCCAGAGGAGACACAGGAATATTGTGTTACACTGTAAGGAAAGCTGCCTGAGAATTGTTTTAATAAATGATTGGACGAATCCAAGTGCCATCCAATCCATCTTCAAGATTTACAATTCCTATCAATTTTGTACATCCCCTATCGCCTTTTTATCCCTCTGAGTGGCCTCGGTAAGTGTATTTTTATAGTACATTATAATGTCTTCACCTGGGGCCGATTATTAGCATTATTGTGATGACGTGACGTCTTTCTAACGCTTTCGTCAAATTCTGTATCACTGTAATCGTTATTCACGGTTATTTCGCGGATACGCGCGATCTCACGGCGCGAGATGAACAGTTATGTACTCTACGGCGTACAAGTGCACTCATGATGCTTGTCTTATACCTGTGAGTACATGTACTCTAACCGCGCATACATTTAACCTCATCAGTCGGTTGATGATACACGTCTGTGATGAATCTACTCAATGAATGACACTTCGGGTGGTTATCTGGAGATGATTTTGGGGCTTTAGTGTCCCCGCGGCCCGGTCCTCGACCAGGCCTCCACCCCCCAGGAAGCAGCCCGTGACAGCTGACTAACACCCAGGTACCTATTTTACTGCTAGGTAACAGGGGCATAGGGTGAAAGACACTCTGCCCATTGTTTCTCGCCGGTGCCCGGGATCGAACCCGGGACTACAGGATTACAAGCCCAGCGTGTTGTTCGCTCGGCCGACAGGCTCTCTGGGCTCCCTGGGCCGACCGGGCTCACAGACATGTATCATAAACCGACGGATACATAATACATAGGATACATAAGAGCGGTGAGTGTGTCACTTGTGGCGGATATGAGAAAATGTGTCGTCTATGCGTGTGCAGGATGTTCAACTTCTTCGCTTCATTTGCACAATGAACTCGCACGCATTCGCGAAATAATTGCGAATACCGCTTGCAGTAATGCAGAAGTTAATGAGCTCGTTAGTAAAAAGTCAGTCGGTATGTATGACTTGTCTCTGGGAAAGGGGTGAACTGCCAAGTAGTTGGTAGAAAGCTAATTCACTATTACTATCACTATAGGGGATTCACTATCAATTCACTATCACTATCACTATAGGGGATAAGAGCAAGCAGAGTGCTCGAACCACTGATCCGTATCTTTGACAAAGAAGTCGTCGTGTAACTTTCTAAAGAGACCAATGACGATAAATAAACCATGACACACCTATTGAGAAACGAAGAAATAGTTTCGCCTCAATGAAGCTAAACTCAGTTTGAATTCTACGTAAAAGTGATCACGCTGAAAAGAGAAGGTTGGACTAAGAGGGGAACCCTCCAGATTCTGAACAAATAGGTTTTCATAGTACGCCACCTACGTAAGACCAGTGTTTGAATATGCAGCCGTGGCATGAAGCAAGGAACTGAAGAGGATGCTGAGGATTCATGTCACTGTGGCCCCAAGAGACGGAGTTATAAGATATAGCGAGATCGGAGATTGTAATATAGGCAATAGACCACATGCTAGGCAATAGACCAGCATGCTAGGCAATACATCAGCATGCTAGGCAATAGACCAGCATGCTAGGCAATAGACCAGCATGCTAGGCAATACATCAGCATGCTAGGCAATAGACCAGCATGCTAGGCAATAGACCAGCATGCTAGGCAATAGACCAGCATGCTAGGCAATAGACCAGCATACTAGGCAATAGACCAGCATGCTAGGCAATAGACCAGCATACTAGGCAATAGACCAGCATGCTAGCAATAGACCAGCATGCTAGGCAATAGACCAGCATGCTAGGCAATAGACCAGCATGCTAGGCAATAGACCAGCATGCTAGGCAATAGACCAGCATGCTAGGCAATATACCAGCATGCTAGGCAATAGACCAGCATGCTAGGCAATAGACCAGCATGCTAGGCAATATACCAGCATGCTAGGCAATATAGCAGCTAGGCAATAGACCAGCATGCTAGGCAATAGACCAGCATGCTAGGCAATAGACCAGCATGCTAGGCAATAGACCAGTATGCTAGGCAATAGACTAGGCAGCATGCTAGGCAATAGACCAGCATGCTAGGCAATACATCAGCATGCTAGGCAATAGACCAGCATGCTAGGCAATATACCAGCATGCTAGGCAATAGACCAGCATGCTAGGCAATAGACCAGCATGCTAGGCAATAGACCAGCATGCTAGGCAATAGACCAGCATGCTAGGCAATAGACCAGCATGCTAGGCAATAGACCAGCATGCTAGGCAATAGACTAGTAATAGACCAGCATAGGCAATAGACCAGCATGCTAGGCAATAGACCAGCATGCTAGGCAATAGACCAGCATGCTAGGCAATAGACCAGCATGCTAGGCAATAGACCAGCATGCTAGGCAATAGACCAGCATGCTAGGCAATAGACCAGCATGCTAGGCAATAGACCAGCATGCTAGGCAATAGACCAGCATGCTAGGCAATAGACCAGCATGCTAGGCAATAGA
>NW_025562745.1:0-11630 GCF_020424385.1 Procambarus clarkii | reverse complement strand
CATATTCAAAAGTAAAACCAAAAAGTACCTAATTTCATCCTCATAGTTTCCTACCTAGTGCTTCAAAATCACATTGTATCTTGAGCTACCCACTCCCCCAAAATATGTGCATAAGCCATACAACTTTACCACTGTAATCATTGCCATCATCTTATATCATGGTTATGTTGAACACAAATTTTACTACAATGTACCTGTTAATACTCCTCAGATTTTATTATAATGTACGTACTAATTTTCTTCAAATTTTCTTGCAATGTACCTGTTAACATTTTACAATTTTGCTACAAATTATCTACTTATAATTATCTGTTAGATTGACCCTAAAGGGCACAAAACAGATGCTATTTAAAAAAAAAAAATATCATGGGTCACATTCCCGGGTGTGAGATCCTTAACCCTTTAACCGTGCCGCCTCCAAATATGACACCCCCAGTGTGCAGGAAATAAATTCTCTTGATTTTTTTTTTTTTTTTTTTTTTTTTTTTTTTTTGTGTCAAAAACCCTTCCCTCAGTATGGGTATGTCAAAAAAAATCAAAATTGTACTTACTTTGCCTGCTATGGGGTCCGTAAGTTGGAGCGTGACATCATCATTCCCCATTCGCCCATGACATATGCTCACGGGGCAAGTAGAGCGCCCGGGGTAAGGCACGCGAATTGCCGCGAATATATTTTTGTTCATTTCTTGCGCACAGTTCCAAATACATTTTATTTATTTTTACGTGCTAATCCTATGTATAATGAACACGTACACTATATTATGGCAGTAAAACATCCGTACTGTCCGAGGACACTGTGTTACATGCATGACACTTGTGTACACATATGTTGCACATATTTACCATGTATCAAGCTAATTTATGTATACAGTATATGCAATCTATTTACACACTATATACTGTCACACACTATATACATTCACCATCAACACATTCAGAACACCACGAGTGTGAGCTGTCACACCCAGCCAGCCAGCCCTCCCTCACTCCTCCAACATTGTATTCACCAACATTGCTCCTCCCATCATACAGTTATTCACACCAATGTTTCATGTTCATTTATGTATATTTACAACATATGTACACACTATACACATTCACCATCAACACATTTAGAACACTGCGAGTGTGAGCAGCCACACCCAGCCAGCCCTCCCTCACTCCTCCAACATTGTATTCGCCAACATTGCTCCTCCCATCATACAGTTATTCACACCAATGTTTCATGTTCGTTTATGTATGTTTACAACATATGTACACACTATACACTGTCATACACTACTGTATATACATTCACCATCAACACACTCAGAACCCAGCGAGTGTGAGCAGCCACACCCAGCCAGCCCTCCCTCACTCCAACATCTTACTCGCCAACATTCCTCCTCCCACCATACTGTTATTGTTTTTATTATACTATTTACACATGTTATATATATACCTATCTACATGTTTTATTTCCCAGAACTATGCAAGTAAGCCGGTATTGTGTCCAAACAGTACAGTGGCCACCATACACTGCATGAGAAATCACACAGCAGACGACGCTACGATTACGACGTCATCTCCCTCACCAAAATAGCTCCTCTCAACATACTCCTGATGCTGTTAATACACTATATACACACTCACACACTGCATATACCCATGTACATATGTGTTCCCCATAGCGAACCACAAAGCTAGTATGGTGAGCAAAACAAGAGTGGCTGCCACACACACACAGAGAGGCTACCTCAATTCTCTCCCTTCCTCACCAAAATTCCTCCCTCCACAACACTACGCACAACGCTAATTATAACCACAATCCTGGTCACTAATTCCTGTAAATGAATAATTGACCACAAGTTTATTTTGAAAAGGAACCTAAAAAGTCGTTTGAAGATTCCTAGATGGACGAAATAATGCTGTGGTGCTGTTGCTAGCACTCTGAACATCGTGAACAGCATTGAATTACTGATATTTGAACATTTTACCCAGTCATTATCACACTCAGGCTCTTCTATAATACTATCATGGCTAAATAATACAGATTATATATATATTTTAACATTATTAGGCAATGCTGTGGTCACACGCTGAACAGCAGTGCTGTGCGCTCATGCTGCAAGCGCCAGCCTTGGTTGCTCACTCACAACTGAGGCTCTAACACCCGGGAATGTGGACCACGATTTTTTTTAAAGATGGCGTCTGTTTACAAGAGCCCTGAGGAAGCTGATGTGAACCCCATGTAGCCGCGGGAGTTTTGAATGAAACGTGAAAAATACAAATATGCGGAGGCACGTAGCACACCCCAGACGTGGGCCTGCAGGCACGTTGCGCAGTTAAAGGGTTAAAACTGAGTGAGCAACCAAGGCTGTGCACACAGCATGAGCTAACAGCACTGCTGATCTGCTTGTGACCACAGCATCACCTAAAAAGTCAAAATATATGAAACTGAGCGATGATAGTATTACAGAAGACCCACGACTGTGATAAGAATGACGAAGATTCTGATAATAGCAGGATTGCGGTGATAATTAACACTATGCGTAGTATGGTTGGAGGAGTAATCTTGGTGAGGGAGGGAGGTAGCATCATCTGTTGACTCTGTGGTGACCTGTTATTGTCTGAACTTGCCATAATCATACATTCTTAGTGGTTTGCTATGGTGAGCACAAATGTAGATACTTATATATAGCATGTGTATATAGTGTAATAACAGCAATAACAGTATAGTGGGAGAAGGAATGTTGCCAAGTGAGGTGTTGAAGGAGGGAGGGAGGGAGGTGGAGTCTGCTATCTGGTGTGTGGTTGCCACTCTTGTTGTTTGAACACAATATACCAACTTAGTGGTTGTTATGTGAAGACATATGTAGATACATATATATAACGGGTGTATATAGTGTAATAACAGCAGAAAGAGTATGCTGGGAGTAGCCATTTTGGTGAGGGAGATGATGTTGAGGAAGGGAGTGAAGTGCTATTATCTAGCTGCTGTGTAACTTGTCATGCAGTTTTTTGTGGCCACTATGTTATTTGGACACCATACCAGCTTAGTTTTACAGTTATGCTGAACAAAACAGGTAGATACTTATATGTAATGTGTGTATATAGTGTAATAACAGAAAAAACAGTATGGTGGGAATGTTTGGAGGAATGTTGCTGAGTGAGGTGTTGGTGAAGGTGGGAGAGAGGTGGCGTCTGCTAACCGGTGTGTGGCAGCCACTCTTGTTGTTTGGACTCATAATATGAACTTAGTGGTTTGTTATGGTGAACAAAACATGCAGATACTAATATATAACATGTGTATATAGTTTAGGAACAATAAAAATATTTGTTTATTGTTTTTATGAATATAATAATGGAATCACTAATATGCACACCATACATTTGAGTATAGCAATGGTTCATACATTTTATTATATAAATATATTAAACTACACACAACTGAATTATATTACTGCAAAGCAATGGTTCATACATTTTATTATATAAATATATTAAACTACACACAACTGAATTATATTACTGCAAAAAAACAGAGAAAAAATCAGAGACATTGAAATAATTAGGTAATAATATCTTTGTGGCAACTCCCGCCTGACAGCCCGGGTGGAGCTGACCGGCGCCGGACTCATACTCTGTCAATGCCTCAATTTTGCCAGATTTCCTCGCCCTATTGCGGCCAAAATATGTTGCCTACGATTTTTATATTTTTTCCCCATGATCAAGGAACACATTTTAACAATCTTATAAGAATTTTTTTTTCCTAATGCCTAATGGTGTTGCAGGCTATAAGCACCAGCACCACCTACAGGTTAAGGATCTTCCAGAAATGCTATGTGTGTTAGTAGCTTTACAAGAATGTAAAAACAGCTATGCTATGTACAGTTGGACCTCGGTTTTCGAATGCCCGCTTTTCAAATTTTTCAGTTCTCTAGCTCAATTTCTTCAAAAAAATTGACTCGGTACTCGAAATTGTTGATACACGTATGGGCCGACCTAGTGCGTAGCATGCTTCAGTTTACCAGTGTCTCCTGCCTAGTCTCCTCCTTTCCTCTCCCAATGTGGTTTGTCTCACCTTATTATCACTCTCAATGAATCAACTTAATTAACCCTCTTGTCACCTAGTGCGGGCTAGGTATCTTAAGTCTCCTTGTTTCACTTTTTAACTTAATTTTTAATTAACTCTTTACTAGTCTTTTATTGGACTTAATTAATTGAGTGCATTAACCCTTAAACTGCACATGGCGTATATATACGCCCTGAGTAACATGTCCCATGGTGCGCATGGCATATATATACGCCATAGGGTGCCAGGCCTGATTCAAATGGCCCGGGGCTACACGGGGTTCACAGTAGCTTCCTCAGGGCTCTTGTAAACAGATGCCATTTAAAAAAAAATTGTGGGCAATATTCTCAGGTGTGAGAGGCACAGTACTGTTGGAGCAACCAAGGCCGGCGCACGGAGCATGAGCGAACAGCATTGCTGTTCAGCTTGTGACCACAGCATCACCGAAAAATGTCAAAATAAATATATAATTGTTATTATTTAGCGATGACAATATTACAGATGACCCATGACTGTGATATAAATAACTAGGGTTGTGATAATAGCAGGATTGTTGTAATAATTAGCGCTGTGGGAGGAGTGATGCTGAGAGATGGAGGGAGACAGCATCGTTTACTGTGTGGCTAGCTGTTATTGTTTGCATTCACCATACCAGGTCAGTGGTTCTCTATGGTGAACACAAATGTAGATACTTATATATAATGTGTGTATTAGTGTAATAACAGCAAAAGGATTATGCTGGGAGGAGCCATATGGGTGACGGAGGTGACGTTGTCTGCACGATTTGTCTAGCTGTTTAGAGGGTGGCCACTATGCTCTTTGGGCGCACTACAAGCTTAGGTGTACAGTTACGGTGCATAAAACATGTAGATATTTATATATAATATGTGTATATAGGGTAATAACACTGCAAAAGGTATTGTTGGGGGAGAAAGTTTAGTGCGTGTGACCTTGAAAGAGTGAGGGAGCCGCCATCTGTGTATAGCGACGATTCTTAGTGCCTGAACTAACTATCAGCTTAGCTGTACAGTTGTGGTGAACAAAATATATACATACTTATATATAACGTCTGTATATAGTGTAATAACACCACAAACGGTATTGTTGGGGGGAGAAAGTTTAGTGTGTGTGACCTTGAATGAGTGAGGGAGCCGCCAGCTGACTGTGTGTGTAGCGACAACTCTTAGTGCCTGAACTAACTATATCAGCTTAGCTGTACAGTTGTGGTGAACAAAATATATACATACTTATATATAACGTCTGTATATAGTGTAATAACACCACAAACGGTATTGTTGGGGGAGAAAGTTTAGTGTGTGTGACCTTGAAAGAGTGAGGGAGCCGCCATCTGTGTATAGCGAAGACTCTTAGTGCCTGAACTATATCAGCTTAGCTGTACAGTTGTGGTGAACAAAATATATACATACTTATATATAACGTCTGTATATAGTGTAATAACACCACAACTGGTATTGTTGGGGGAGAAAGTTTAGTGCGTGTGTTGAGGGAGTGGCAGCAAGTGGCTGGCTTGTGTGTGGCGGTAACTCCTCGTTGCTTTTCGACTCTCAATACCAACTTAATGTTTCGTTATGGTGACCAAAACATGCAGATACTTATATATAACCTGTGTATAGAGTGTAATAGCAGCAAAACTATTTTTTTATTGTTTTATAAACATAATAATTGAATCACTAATATGCACATCATACTTTTGAGTATAGCGATTATTCACCACTTTTATTATATAAATATATTACAATACACACTATTGAATAATATTACTGCAAAAAAACTAAGAAAAAATCAATCGGAGACATTGAAACAATTAGGTATAATAATATCTTTGTGGCAACTCCCATCTGTCAGCGCGGGTGACGCAGACCAGACTTCCTCGGTAAATTGCGCCCAAAATATGTCATCTACGATTTTTTTTCCGTGCTCAGGGGACACAAATTAACATGTTTAGAAGACGAAAAAAAAATTTTGATTTTTTTTTTCTTGCGCACAGGGGTGTAAATGTCCCAAGGACCCCTGAGCAGTGTAAGGGTTAATATTTCTTTAGGTCTTATTAATTATACAGTCATAACTGAACTATTTATAGTTAATAATCATTAGCTTAAATTTGCCTATGTTTATTATTCAATTTTTTTCTTTGATTTCATTTATTACCTAGGTTGCCTAGCCTTGCCATACTCCCTTACTCCATTGTACCCCTGGCTTTGCCTGTGTCTCAAATTGCAAATTGTTACAGTGTACCTGAGTGTACTTGTAAGCAATCTACCTCATTTTTCTTTTTTTGTTCATTTTGTTTTTGTATTGTATAGTCTTGTTTATATCTATGTTTTGTATATCTATATCTTTGTTTTGTATATCTATATCTTTTGTATTGCATAGTCTATGTTTATATGATTTTTCTTTGATTTCATTTATTACCTAGGTTGCATAGCCTCGCCATACTCCTTTACTCTATTGTACCCCTGTAAGCCCCTTGTAAGCTACCTCATTTTTTCTTTTGTTCTTCATTTTGTGTTTGTTTTGTATAGTCTTGTTTATACATTTTTCCCCCTTTTATAGCTTAATTCTACTTTGTAATGTGCCATTCTTGCCTTGTTTTCCTGCAACCAGCCTTTTTATGCAGACAAGTATAGACCCAGAACTAAACCTCTTATCCACTATCTATGACAATCATCACTTTAATGATCTAAATTGCAGATATTTTGCAGCACATGATGTAAACAATGTATTAACACATAATCACAATATCTCTTTAATCAACTTGAACGTTAGATCCCTAGGTAAACACTTCGATGATGTTAATGCGTTGATTGAAACTATTGACAACAAATTCTCTTTTATTATACTTACTGAAACGTGGTTGAAAGAGGACACTACTCAACTCTTTAACATACCTAACTACTCAGTACTTCACAACTGTCGTCAAATACAGAGAGGTGGTGGTACTGCTCTTTACTAGCACAAAGAACTAACATATAAATAAAATAAATAAATATGTTTATTCAGGTAAGGTACATACATACAAGTGATGTTACATTAATGGATTGATATATAGATAGAGCTAGTACATACAATGCCTAAAGCCACTATTACGCAATGCGTTTCGGGCAAGAAAAACATTAATATCTAGAACTTAATACTAATTGAGCATAAAGAATAAAAAGTGTTGAAAACAAATACAAATAAAGATAAAAAAAAAAGGGGGAACATGACTGAAAAAGCAGCACAAATACAATAGGTTGACAAACAGTGTTGATTAAAAAAAAAATAATAATAATAAAATAAAATAACAGACATGGGTTGACAATAAAGGAGTGAGGTGGGTTACAGGGAATTTATTAGGTAGTGTTTAGTTTTTATCTTAAACTGGTTGAGAGAGGTACAGTCTTTAACATGGTTGGGAAGGTCATTCCACATTCTGGGTCCCTTGATTTGTAGAGCATTTCTAGTTTGATTAAGTCGTACTCTAGGAATATCAAAACTGTATTTATTCCTGGTGTGGTGCTCATGGGTTCTGTTACAACCTTCAATGAAGCTTTTGAGGTCAGGATTGGCATTACAGTTCAGCGTTTTATATATGTATAATACACAAGAGAGAATGTGCAGTGACTTAATATCTAACATATTCAGAGATTTGAGTATTTGAGTGAGATTTTTGAACATGCTTAAAAGAAATTAGAACTAGAGACTGCTGTGGGGAATATATCTTCGCCAGCTTCAGAGTCAAGGGTGCCAAGTCTGTCCTGTCTGTGGGTGCAGTCTATAGAATTCCTAGCACTGATGTGTCCGAATTCAACTCAAACCTTAGAAATCTAATACTCGATAACAGACTGAACAAAAACCATCTAATTATCGTAGGGGACTTTAATATTGACCTCTGCGATCCTGAACACCCTACTGCTGTTAGCTTCCTCAACTGTATGAATTCCTGCTTCCTCATACCCATAATCACTAGATCTACTAGAATCACTGATAGCACTGCCACGACTCTAGATCACATCTGGACAAACATAACCTCTCCGCTTACTTCAGGTATAATCACTGATAGCACTACAGACCATTACCCCACATTTCTCTTAACTAACATTAGCAAGCCACCTCTAGAGTCAAGGGAGTTAAGTTTTAGGCTGTACAATGAAACTGCTATAGAGAATTTTATAACTGCTGTTGATAATGTCAACTGGGAGTCAAAGTTAGGTAACACAGGGGACATCAACCTAGCAGTGCAATCTTTTCTTCAAAAAACTCTTAGCCTTTATAACACACACTGTCCTATGCTTACAAAACAAGTCACAACCAAAAGGGTTAACAATCCCTGGCTTACAAAGGGAATACTTAAATCCATTAATAAAAAACATGACCTTGAGAAGAAGTATAGGTTAGGAATTGTCTCCAAAGAATTCTCAAAGAATTACTCATTATTGCTATCTAAGATAATTAGATGAGCCAAAACTAAATACTACGAAGATAAATTTACCCAAATAAAGAGCAACATTAAACAAACTTGGAGCACAATTTCACAAATATTGGGATCAAAGAAGTCTTTAAATAACAAACCAACACTCCTGTCCAATAACGATGGTCAGCTTTCAGCCTCTGATTCTGCTATTGAGTTCAATAGGTTCTTCTCTTCCATTGGTTCATCCCTTGCAAATGATATTCCATCTTCCAGTACTGACATTAAGGACTATCTTACAGGTAACTATCCTCAGTCTCTGTACCTAAAGCCTATTAATTCCACTGACGTCAATGAGATAATCCTTTCCCTTAAAACCAAGTCTAGTGCCCTTGAGGAGATACCAACTTTAATTTACAAAAAAGCCTCCAGATCTTTAGCCCCTGCTATTGCTTTGCTCTTCAACAAGTCACTTGAACTCCAAACCTTTCTAGATATTCTAAAAAAAAGCGAGAGTAACGCCTGTCCACAAATGTGGTGATCTCGCAGATCTTAACAACTACAGACCTATATCAATCCTGCCAAACTTGTCAAAAAATTTTGAAAAACTAATCTATAAGCAGCTTTACTCATATCTAGCCAAACACAATATTCTTAGCCCTTGCCAATATGGCTTCAGACCCAAAAAAAGCACTAACGATGCACTTATTAGTATGCTTAACTCGATTCATACAGCACTTGATAAAAATGAGTTCCCTGTTGGGTTATTTGTGGACCTGCGTAAAGCTTTTGACACTGTCAACCACCAAAACCTTCTTCTTAAATTACATCATTATGGAGTCAGAGGACACTCCCTGCAATACCTCAAATCCTACCTTACTGACAGGCTCCAATATGTTTCTGTGAATAATACAATTTCTCCCACCCTACCCATCAACACTGGTGTTCCTCAGGGCAGTATACTTGGCCCTCTCCTCTTTCTCATCTACATTAATGACCTTCCAAATGCCTCCCAACACCTCAAACCAATTCTATTTGCTGACGACACAACCTTCATTTACTCCAGTCCTGACCCCCTTGCTCTAAATGCCACAGTAAATACTGAGCTAAATAAAGTCCATCTTTGGCTAACTGCCAACAAACTCACCCTTAACATTGACAAAACTTTCTATATTCTGTTTGGCAATAAATCCTCTAATGAAATAAATCTCAAAATAAGCAATACCCAAATTTGTAACAAATTAGATGGCAAATTCCTTGGCATTCTCATTGACCACAAGCTGAATTTCCAGGGACACATTCTAAATATATCAAAAAAAGTTTCAAAAACTGTGGGCATTCTTTCTAAGATCAGATATTATGTACCACGCCCTGCCCTGGTGACTCTCTATTACTCCCTTATCTATCCATATCTCAACTATGGTATTTATGCTTGGGGCTCTACTACCCAAAATCACTTACGTCCTCTAATTACTCAACACAAAGCTGTTATTAGGACAATATCCAACTCTGGCCCCAGACATCATTCGGTACCCCTACTCAAATCTCTGAATATGTTAGACATTAAGTCACTGCACATTCTCTCATGTGTATTATACATATATAAAACGCTAAACTATAATGCCAATCCTGATCTCAAAAGCTTCATAGAAGGTTGTAACAGAACCCATGAGCACTACACCAGAAATAAATACAGTTTTGATATTCCTAGAGTACGACTTAATCAAACTAGAAATGCTCTACAAATCAAGGGGCCCAGAATGTGGAATGACCTTCCCAACCATGTTAAAGACTGTACCTCTCTCAACCAGTTTAAGATAAAAACGAAGCTATACCTAATAAATTCCCTGTAACCTACCTTACCCTTCTATTGTCAACCAATGTCTGTTTTTTTTAAAGAGCGCTGTTTGTCGACATAATTGTATTTGTGCTGCTTTTTCAGCTATGTTTTCATTTCTTGTTTTCATTCTACTCTTTATGCTCAATTAGTATTAAGCTTGTCATTTAAGTTTTTCATGCCCGAAACGCTTTGCGTAATAGTGGCTTTAGGCATTGTATGTACTAGCTCTACCTATAAGTCAACCAATCTTTGTAAAAATTTCTTGTATGTATGTACCTTACCTAAATAAACATTTATTTATTTATTTATTTATATTATTTATTTACTCCAGTCCTGACCCCCTTGCTCTAAATGTTACAGTAAATACTGAGCTAAATAAAGTCCATCTTTGGCTAACTGCCAACAAACTCACCCTTAACATTGACAAAACTTTCTATACTGTCTCCACTGGATCATCCGGACTATATGGGAAGGACCCCCAGCCGGATTATCACATTTTTCGGATAATGGTACTTTTTCACCTACGAGTCCAAAAGTGACCATTTCCAACTATTTTTATACTACAAACAACATAATTTGAATTGCCTTACCACATACAATTATTAAATATTCAACTAGAAACCTCAACTTACCTTGTTGGTGTTCGTCTTCTTGATTGATGCCACACATCTTGAAGTTAAAAATTCTTAACAATTTACGTAACCTATACTAACACAACACTAAAATGTACACTTAAAATTACTGCACAGTTCATTAAGCTAAGTTAGTTTTGACTGCCAGCTGCTGAAGCCTCACTAGTTAAAGGCATTTGGGTTGCCTGTGAGGGCTCACTTGTTGAAGGCGCTTGCTTGCACCTCACTTGTTGAAGCGCTTGCATGCCCTCACTTGTTGAAGGCGCTTGGCTTGCCTGTGATGCCTCACTTGTTAAAGGCGCTTGCTTGCGCCTCACTTGTTAAAGGCGCTTGCTTGCGCCTCACTTGTTGAAGGCGCTTGGCTTGCCTGTGGCACCTCACTTGTTGAAAGCGCTTGGCTTGCCTGTGGCGCCTCACTTGTTGAAAGCGCTTGGCTTGCCTGTGGCGCCTCACTTGTTGAAGGCGCTTGGCTTGCCTGTAGCGCCTCACTTGTTGAAGGCGCTTGGCTGCCTGTGACGCCTCACTGGTTGAACAACACATAACTTGTCTTTAATTGCTAGGACAATCTTCTTCCTCTTAACACTTCCAGAACGATTGATGCTGCTACCAGACATATTCTTGGCCAAAAATATTCAAAGTTACTATGAAAACTAAGAAAATTATTTAAAAAAATATTTCACTAATGGCGCAGCA
>NW_025562743.1:0-53906 GCF_020424385.1 Procambarus clarkii | reverse complement strand
CAGGAACGGATCCAGACTACTAATCATGGAAGACTTCAACCATGGAAAGATAGATTGGGGGAACAGAGACCCACATGGAGGCCCAGACACATAGAGGGCTATGCTGCTGGATGTGGCAACAAGAAACTTTCTAAGTCAACACGTCAAGGGACCGACAAGAACGAGAGGAGGGGATGAACCAGCCTTGCTTGATCTTATATTTACCCTAAATGAGTCGGATATAAGGGAAGTTAAGTTGGAAGCCCCCTTGGGAATGAGTGATCATAGTGTATAATCTAATCAGGTAATCTTTGAGTACCTGGTTGAGCTAGGAATTATCACCCCCAAAAAAGAACTGGGAAACAAAGGGCTGGCATACCGAAAGGGAAACTATGAGGAGATGATTAAATTCCAATGGGATATACATTGGGACACAGAACTCGGAACCAAGTCCGTACAAGACATGATGAACTATGTCACCCAAAAATGTCAGGAGGCTGTAAGCAGGTTTGTCCCAGCCCGACACGAAAAAACAGAGAAGCAAAGGAAGAATCTGTGGTTTAATAGGGAATGTATGAAAGCAAAGGAACTTAACAAAAGGGCATGGAGGAACTTCCGTAATAACAGAACACCAGAAAGTTGAGAGAGATACCAGAGAACCAGGAACGAGTATGTTAGTGTGAGAAGAGCAGCTGAGAAAAGGTATGAAAATGATATAGCTAATAAAGCCAAGACCGAACCAAAGCTACTACACAGTCACATCAGGAGGAAGACAACAGTGAAGGAACAGGTGATGAAACTTAGGATGGGCAAGGAAGGTACACAGAGAATGACAAAGAGGTGTGTGAAGAACTCAACAAAAGGTTCCAGGAAGTCTTTACAATAGAACAGGGAGAAGTCACGGCGCTAGGAGAGGTGGCAGCAAACCAGGAGCCTTGGAAAGGTTCGAAATTACAAAAGATGAGGTCAAGAAGCACCTATTGGAGCAGGACTTGAGATAAGCTGTTAGGCTGGACGGAATCTCACCATGGGTATTGAAAGAGTGTACAGGAGCACTTTGCTTGCCACTCTCCATAGTGTATAGTTGGTCACTGGAAACGGGAGACCTACCAGAAATATGGAAGACTGCTAATGTAGTACCAATATACAAAAAGGGTGACAGACAAGAGGCACTGAACTACAGGCCAGTGTCCTTAACTTGTATACCATGCAAGGTGATGGAGAAGATTGTGAGAAAAAAACTAGTAACACATCTGGAGAGAAGAGACTTCGTGACAACCCATCAACATGGGTTCAGGGAGGGTAAATCTTGCCTTACAGGCTTGATAGAATTCTACGATCAGGTGACAAAGATTAAGCAAGAAAGAGAAGGATGGGCGAACTGTATTTTTTTGGACTGTCGGAAAGCCTTTGACACAGTACCCCATAAAAGGTAGATGCATAAGCTGGAGAAACAGGCAGGAGTAACTGGTAGGGCGCTCCAGTGGATAAGGGAGTACCTAAGCAATAGGAAGCAGAGAGTTACAGTGAGGGGTGAGACCTCAGAATGGCGTGAAGTCACCAGTGGAGTCCGACAGGGCTCTGTACTTGGACCTATCCTGTTTCTGATATACGTAAATGATCTCCCAGAGGGTATAGACTCATTCCTCTTAATATTTGCTGACGACGCCAAAATTATGAGAAGGATTAAGACAGAGGAGGACAGCTTGAGGCTTCAAGAAGACCTGGACAAGCTGCAGGAATGGTCGAACAAATGGCTGTTAGAGTTTAAAAAAGCAAATGTAATGTAATGAAGATAGGTGTAGGGAGCAGGAGGCCAGATACAAGGTATCATCTGGGAGAGGAAATTCTTCAGGAGTCAGAGAAAGAAAATGACTTGGGAGTTGATATCACGTTAGACCTCTCTCCTGCAGCCCATATCAAGAGGATAACAGCAGCGGCATATGCCAGGCTGGCCAACATACGAACGGCATTTAGAAACTTGTGTCAAGAATCATTCAGAACTTTGTATACCACATATGTCAAGCCAATCCTGGAGTATGCAGCCCCAGCATGGAGTCCATATCTAGTCAAGGATAAGACCAAACTGGAAAAGGTTCAAAGGTTTGCCACCAGACTAGTACCCGTGCTGAGAGGTATGAGCTACGAGGAGAGACTACGGGAATTAAACCTCACTTCGTTGGAAGACAGAAGAGTTAGGGGGGACATGATCACTACATTCAAGATTCTCTAGGAAATCGACAGGGTTGATAAAGACAGGCTATTTAACACAAGGGACACACGCACTAGGGGACACAGGTGGAAACTGAGTGCCCGAAAGAGCCACAGAGATATTAGAAAGAACTCTTTTAGTGTCAGAGTGGTTGGCAAATGGAATGCATTAGGAAGTAATATGGTGGAGGCTGACTCCATACACAGTTTCAAGTGTAGATATGATAGAGCCCAATAGGCTCGGGACCCTGTACACATGTTGATTGACAGTTGAGAGGCGCGACCAAAGAGCCAGAGCTCAACCCGCGCAAGCACAATTAGGCGAGTACAATTAGGTGAGTATACACACACAAACACACACACACACACACGCACACACACACACACACACACACACACACACACTGACTGTATTGTCTAGTGTTGGTGTCGGTGCAGTAGTGTTTGGGCTCTGTAACGCCAGGAGCAGGAGCAGGGGGGGGGGGGGAGGAGAACACATGCTAAATAACTGTGAATTTCTATTCACTTAATAACTATTACTCAACAGTGACGGTGGGTTGTTAAGAAACAAAAGAGAACCTCTTATTACAATTGAAAGTTTTTCACGGCGTTGAGAGTCTCACAGTAAAGATGTGTAGAATCTCAGCCACTTGGTGAGCAACACACACACACGCACGCATACACGCACGCATACACGCATGCACACACACGCACGCACACACACGCACCCGGGTGTACACACCTGCTGATGTGATTTACATATATTAATACTAGAAGCGAAGCTCAGTCCACAACGACTCTACAGCTGAAGATGTGCATACATAAACAATTCCAGTGTACGTGGTTGGGTACTGTTGTTAGCACACTACGTGGTTGGGTACTGTTGTTAGCACACTACGTGGTTGGGTACTGTTGTTAGCACACTACGTGGTTGGGTACTGTTGTTAGCACACTACGTGGTTGGGTACTGTTGTTAGCACACTACGTGATTGGGTACTGTTGTTAGCACACTACGTGATTGGGTACTGTTGTTAGCACACTACGTGATTGGGTACTGTTGTTAGCACACTACGTGATTGGGTACTGTTGTTAGCACACTACGTGATTGGGTACTGTTGTTAGCACACTACGTGGTTGGGTACTGTTGTTAACACACTACGTGGTTGGGTACTGTTGTTAGCACACTACGTGATTGGGTACTGTTGTTAGCACACTACGTGGTTGGGTACTGTTGTTAGCACACTACGTGATTGGGTACTGTTGTTAGCACACTACGTGGTTGGGTACTGTTGTTAACACACTACGTGGTTGGGTACTGTTGTTAACACACTACGTGGTTGGGTACTGTTGTTAGCACACTACGTGGTTGGGTACTGTTGTTAGCACACTACGTGGTTGGGTACTGTTGTTAACACACTACGTGGTTGGGGACTGTTGTTAACACACCACGTGGTTGGGGACTTAACACACTATACAACATACTCTACAGTCTCCAGGTCAGTACTGAGGCTCTGACCAGTTTGTTGCAACTCTTGAGTGTCTTTAAACTAATTACTGGTCCCTAACTGGGATTGTTTCGATGTCTATCTCAAGAAAACAAATTGCTAAGCATCTGGAGACAAGTCTGGAGCTTGAGGTCAATACGATGAAAATGTATTTACTTAACGAAGCCAGTTTATCACGAAAACTCAATTCTAGAAATAAAAAGCTTACTATCTCTTTTGAACAGACTAGAACGATATCAGAATTGTCATATAGATGTTCATATTTCACATAAACTTTAAAACCAAACGAATGAATACAAGAAATGCGTACCTATGCACTGGGCCGAGGTGACCCAAATTACTATTTAATGTGCTGTAAGATATCATGACACATTAAGAGTGATTATCATTACACAATAACACAACAATGCACAATATTTCACATTTAGCCTCGCAACTCTGGCAAATGTATAACAAATCAGCAAAATCATAAAGTGAGCTGTAAACTAACTCTGCGAACTTGTCACAATAACCAGAATACACGAGGGCTTCAAGAATTAAGAAAGTAATCTAACCACTCGGCTGCACAATAGAAAGTCATACTCCCAGCATAGTGTCCGCCTCACTTTGGAGGTCAGTAGATCCCAGAGGACCGGATCCCAGGGGACCAGATCCCACAGGACCAGATCCCACAGGACCGACGCTCCTCAAATATATTACTGATAAATTGACGACATTTTTGGCATCATGACCACTGGCGAGCAACATCTACACACTTTCTTTGCCTGGGGTAAATACGGCCCACGACAACATGAAATTTACATTAGAGCATTACAGTTCAACAGTAAATTTCCTGGATACAACAGTGTTCATTGACCACACGAGTAGGCGCCCCCAAACCAAGGCGTACTACAAAGCCACAAATCACCATACGTATTGGAAGTTTGATTCAAGCCACCCAGCAGCTCTGGGTTAATGTACACACCTTCCAAGAATCTACACACACACACACACACACCTTACACGAATCTCTTTACACCTTCCAAGAATCTATTCACACCTCCCAAGAATCTATTCACACCTCCCAAGAATCTATTCACTCCTCCCAAGAATCTATTCACACCTTCCAAGAATCTACACATCTACCAAGAATCTACACACACTACCAAGAATCTACACAATCTACCAAGACTCAGGAAATATTATAAGAAGCAAAACAACGACTATCCGAACCAAAAATAGTGGACTCAAGTCCATTAAGATGTCTACACCACAAGCCAGTTCCCCCAGGGCGCCTCTCAGTCTCCATCAGTCCTTAACAAATTCTGGTTTATTGATCGGGCTGTTCCACCCGGCCTCTCACACACACACACACTCTTCCTGTACATGATCAGGATTCCTCTTAAGTTCTTTTCAATCCAATGGTCAACTTTCAGGAGAACTTCAAGCTTTACCACCTTGCACTTCTGCAGTGTGGGAGTGCACGGGGCCTCTGTCACCACACACTGCACCAAAGCCTCGCGTTCACAGACATCCCGGTCTCTTTGATCGATTATTTTTTTTAGTATCTGGAGGAGCTGCACTCGGAGCTCTTGCGTTTCCTGCCTGTTGCGGGTCTTTGAGTGTAGGGCGACTGTTGGTGTTCACGGAGTATCACTGTTTATGCTGCTTCAGAAGCATGCTTGTGTGTGTGTGTGTCGGTCCTCTGATATCGTGGAGGCCCTCTCTTATACTTGCAATATGTTTGTTAATGTTCAGAATATAGTTCATTGTTACACTTTGTGTCAACTGAGTATTTTCGTGTTCGGTTGCAACAATTTGGATTCTTGAACGAACTTATTACTTAAAAAAAATGCTAGTTAAAATTGATTTTCTATTGGCGCAGAACTGTGGGTGTTTAATTAAGCTTCGAGTATGTTCAGGATAATCCAGGAGTTTATGGATACAAGTAACGCCACCAGTCTATAGAAACTAGACCTCACATCGCTGGCAGGGAGGAACGTAAGGGCACATGATCACGGCATAAAATATGCAAATATATCGAACAAGACGAAGAGAACCAGTACTTAAAAGTGAGAGACAAGGATATGAGAACACAGGTGAAGTACTCAGACCACAATCGTTTAAAGAATTTATATAATGCCAGAGAAGTACATAACTGAAAAGAACAAGGGAGTAGAGTGGTTTATGTAGGTCAATGCAATACGCGGGTACATATGTAGATGTGACAGGACACAGAGGAGAATGCACGTCGATGAAAAATTAAGAGGTAAACAAGCACAGAAACTACACACACTCACATAAATATGACAAACAAGATGTTGACGAGAACTGACTCATAATGAACAAAGAAGCAATGTCAAAAATTATATAAATTAGAATTAGAGGCCACAGGTGATAACTAGAGACGCAGATAATGTGGACAGGTGTCAGAGAGAGATCGTCCTCAGCGTAAGAGTTCCAATCATATATAAACATGTCGAGGCAACTTCAATAAGCAATTTAAAAAAAAATGAATGAAATTCATGAGTAATGAGATAAACTACATAAACTATCTAGAAGCTAGAAAGGCAAACTATGGAGCTGACGCTAAAATATGTAAGCACATCTAGGTGAGCACACATAAAATAGGGGATAATGAGACACAGTGAAGAGAAGGATACATGGAACGTAGAGCTAGTAGAAACGAAGGAGAGGAACTTAGGCACTTTTAGCTCAACATATGAGGAAGGACACATGAAGAGTTACCCTGCTGGTCATTGTAGATCTGCTCGTAACATACAATGACACACACCCAGATAATGGATAGTGACTGGTACAGGTGTAAACAACGGGAGAAGAGGGATGATCCAGGATGTTGATAGGATAGGTTGAAAAGAAAACAAAAAAATCTGCTTCTGCTAAGAACATACAAGGTCATTTTCTTAATATTAACAACATGCATGAAAATTGAAACAAATGTTGTAAAGAAAATGTCAAAAGTTAGGGAAAAGTCAAATAGAACGAACATAATCATAACACACTTAAGGTGTAAGACACAGTGGGAGTATTTGAAATAAAACAGATTTTTAAAGACAATTTTCAGCACAGAATCAATAGATAATGTTGCACTAACAGAAACATGCAAGAATGTAGGAGTCAAGGAACTAGAATGTCTGAATATATGAGAAGACACCAAATATTTCACTCTGATACACAGGTTAGACAATGAAGGGAAGCAGAGGCTTTGTTTTTTTTTAGAAATGGTGGACGACTTCTATGTTAAACAATATATAATGCAACAGCCCATCCTCCTGCTTTGATAGTACTTATAGTAACACTGAGGACCATAGTGTATATACCGACGTACAACGAAATTAAAATGTAGAAATCTGAACTATTGAGTTGGACAAATCGGAAGAGTATTTTTACTTGTGTGACTTAAACTAAACTTACCTATCCTAACCTCCCTAGGCCTAATACCCGATATCTGAGGCCTAATACAGACCATGTGTGTGCTTTACTAGGCCTAGGAATATTTAAGTTTGTTTTTTAGCTTCATTTATTTTAAAAGAATTCCTTACTAGTCATTAGGCCCGTGGGGGGTCTCGTAGCCTGGTGGATAGCGCGCAGGACTCGTAATTCTGTGGCGCGGGTTCGATTCCCGCACGAGGCAGAAACAAATGGGCAAAGTTTCTTTCACCATGAATGCCCCTGTTACCTAGCAGTAAATAGGTACCTGGAAGTTAGTCAGCTGTCACGGGCTGCTTCCTGGGGGTGGAGGCCTGGTCGAGGACCGGGCCGCGGGGACACTAAAGACCCGAAATCATCTCAAGATAACCTCAAGATATGCCAGGGACATGATATGATGTCCGTGCCTGAGACACGATGGGGTGTCCGTGCCTGAGACACGATGGGGTGTCCGTGCCTGAGACACGATGGGGTGTCCGTGCCTGAGACACGATGGGGTGTCCGTGCCTGAGACACGATGGGGTGTCCGTGCCTGGGACACGATGGGGTGTCCGTGCCTGAGACACGATGGGGTGTCCGTGCCCGAGACACGATGGGGTGTCCGTGCCCGAGACACGATGGGGTGTACGTGCCCGAGACACGATGTGGTGTACGTGCCCGAGACACGATGGGGTGTCCGTGCCCGAGACACGATGGGGTGTACGTGCCCGAGACACGATGTGGTGTACGTGCCCGAGACACGATGTGGTGTCCGTGCCCGAGACACGATGGGGTGTCCGTGCCCGAGACACGATGGTGTGTCCGTGCCCGAGACACGATGGTGTGTCCGTGCCCGAGACACGATGGTGTGTCCGTGCCCGAGACACGATGGTGTGTCCGTGCCCGAGACACGATGGTGTGTCCGTGCCCGAGACACGATGGTGTGTCCGTGCCCGAGACACGATGGGGTGTCCGTGCCCGAGACACGATGGTGTGTCCGTGCCCGAGACACGATGGTGTGTCCGTGCCCGAGACACGATGGTGTGTCCGTGCCCGAGACACGATGGGGTGTCCGTGCCCGAGACACGATGGGGTGTCCGTGCCCGAGACACGATGGGGTGTCCGTGCCCGAGACACGATGGGGTGTCCGTGCCCGAGACACGATGGGGTGTCCGTGCCCGAGACACGATGGGGTGTCCGTGCCCGAGACACGATGGGGTGTCCGTGCCCGAGACACGATGGGGTGTCCGTGCCCGAGACACGATGGGGTGTCCGTGCCCGAGACACGATGGGGTGTCCGTGCCCGAGACACGATGGGGTGTCCGTGCCCGAGACACGATGGGGTGTCCGTGCCCGAGACACGATGGGGTGTCCGTGCCCGAGACACGATGGGGTGTCCGTGCCCGAGACACGATGGGGTGTCCGTGCCCGAGACACGATGGGGTGTCCGTGCCTGGGACACGATGGGGTGTCCGTGCCTGGGACACGATGGGGTGTCCGTGCCTGGGACACGATGGGGTGTCCGTGCCTGGGACACGATGGGGTGTCCGTGCCTGGGACACGATGGGGTGTCCGTGCCTGGGACACGACGGGGTGTCCGTGCCTGGGACACGACGGGGTGTCCGTGCCTGGGACACGACGGGGTGTCCGTGCCTGGGACACGACGGGGTGTCCGTGCCTGGGACACGACGGGGTGTCCGTGCCTGGGACACGACGGGGTGTCCGTGCCCGGGACACGACGTGGTGTCCGTGCCCGGGACACGACGTGGTGTCCGTGCCCGGGACACGACGTGGTGTCCGTGCCCGGGACACGACGTGGTGTCCGTGCCCGGGACACGACGTGGTGTCCGTGCCCGGGACACGACGTGGTGTCCGTGCCCGGGACACGACGTGGTGTCCGTGCCCGGGACACGACGTGGTGTCCGTGCCCGGGACACGACGTGGTGTCCGTGCCCGGGACACGACGTGGTGTCCGTGCCCGGGACACGACGTGGTGTCCGTGCCCGGGACACGACGTGGTGTCCGTGCCCGGGACACGACGTGGTGTCCGTGCCCGGGACACGACGTGGTGTCCGTGCCCGGGACACGACGTGGTGTCCGTGCCCGGGACACGACGTGGTGTCCGTGCCCGGGACACGACGTGGTGTCCGTGCCCGGGACACGACGTGGTGTCCGTGCCCGGGACACGACGTGGTGTCCGTGCCCGGGACACGACGTGGTGTCCGTGCCCGGGACACGACGTGGTGTCCGTGCCCGGGACACGACGTGGTGTCCGTGCCCGGGACACGACGTGGTGTCCGTGCCCGGGACACGACGGGGTGTCCGTGCCCGGGACACGACGGGGTGTCCGTGCCCGGGACACGACGGGGTGTCCGTGCCCGGGACACGACGGGGTGTCCGTGCCCGGGACACGACGGGGTGTGCCCGGGACACGTGCCGTGCCCGGGACACGACGGGGTGTCCGTGCCCGGGACACGACGGGGTGTCCGTGCCCGGGACACGACGGGGTGTCCGTGCCCGGGACACGACGGGGTGTCCGTGCCCGGGACACGACGGGGTGTCCGTGCCCGGGACACGACGGGGTGTCCGTGCCCGGGACACGACGGGGTGTCCGTGCCCGGGACACGACGGGGTGTCCGTGCCCGGGACACGACGGGGTGTCCGTGCCCGGGACACGACGGGGTGTCCGTGCCCGGGACACGACGGGGTGTCCGTGCCGGGACACGACGGGGTGTCCGTGCCCGGGACACGACGGGGTGTCCGTGCCCGGGACACGACGGGGTGTCCGTGCCCGGGACACGACGGGGTGTCCGTGCCCGGGACACGACGGGGTGTCCGTGCCCGGGACACGACGGGGTGTCCGTGCCCGGGACACGACGGGGTGTCCGTGCCCGGGACACGACGGGGTGTCCGTGCCCGGGACACGACGGGGTGTCCGTGCCCGGGACACGACGGGGTGTCCGTGCCCGGGACACGACGTGGTGTCCGTGCCCGGGACACGACGTGGTGTCCGTGCCCGGGACACGACGTGGTGTCCGTGCCGGGACACGACGTGGTGTCCGTGCCCGGGACACGACGTGGTGTCCGTGCCCGGGACACGACGTGGTGTCCGTGCCCGGGACACGACGTGGTGTCCGTGCCCGGGACACGACGTGGTGTCCGTGCCGGGACACGACGTGGTGTCCGTGCCCGGGACACGACGTGGTGTCCGTGCCCGGGACACGACGTGGTGTCCGTGCCCGGGACACGACGTGGTGTCCGTGCCCGGGACACGACGTGGTGTCCGTGCCCGGGACACGACGTGGTGTCCGTGCCCGGGACACGACGTGGTGTCCGTGCCCGGGACACGACGTGGTGTCCGTGCCCGGGACACGACGTGGTGTCCGTGCCCGGGACACGACGTGGTGTCCGTGCCCGGGACACGACGTGGTGTCCGTGCCCGGGACACGACGTGGTGTCCGTGCCCGGGACACGACGTGGTGTCCGTGCCCGGGACACGACGTGGTGTCCGTGCCCGGGACACGACGTGGTGTCCGTGCCCGGGACACGACGTGGTGTCCGTGCCCGGGACACGACGTGGTGTCCGTGCCCGGGACACGACGTGGTGTCCGTGCCCGGGACACGACGTGGTGTCCGTGCCCGGGACACGACGTGGTGTCCGTGCCCGGGACACGACGTGGTGTCCGTGCCCGGGACACGACGTGGTGTCCGTGCCCGGGACACGACGTGGTGTCCGTGCCCGGGACACGACGTGGTGTCCGTGCCCGGGACACGACGTGGTGTCCGTGCCCGGGACACGACGTGGTGTCCGTGCCCGGGACACGACGTGGTGTCCGTGCCCGGGACACGACGTGGTGTCCGTGCCCACGGGACACGACGTGGTGTCCGTGCCCGGGACACGACGTGGTGTCCGTGCCCGGGACACGACGTGGTGTCCGTGCCCGGGACACGACGTGGTGTCCGTGCCCGGGACACGACGTGGTGTCCGTGCCCGGGACACGACGTGGTGTCCGTGCCCGGGACACGACGTGGTGTCCGTGCCCGGGACACGACGTGGTGTCCGTGCCCGGGACACGACGTGGTGTCCGTGCCCGGGACACGACGTGGTGTCCGTGCCCGGGACACGACGTGGTGTCCGTGCCCGGGACACGACGTGGTGTCCGTGCCCGGGACACGACGTGGTGTCCGTGCCCGGGACACGACGTGGTGTCCGTGCCCGGGACACGACGTGGTGTCCGTGCCCGGGACACGACGTGGTGTCCGTGCCCGGGACACGACGTGGTGTCCGTGCCCGGGACACGACGTGGTGTCCGTGCCCGGGACACGACGTGGTGTCCGTGCCCGGGACACGACGTGGTGTCCGTGCCCGGGACACGACGTGGTGTCCGTGCCCGGGACACGACGTGGTGTCCGTGCCCGGGACACGACGTGGTGTCCGTGCCCGGGACACGACGTGGTGTCCGTGCCCGGGACACGACGTGGTGTCCGTGCCCGGGACACGACGTGGTGTCCGTGCCCGGGACACGACGTGGTGTCCGTGCCCGGGACACGACGTGGTGTCCGTGCCCGGGACACGACGTGGTGTCCGTGCCCGGGACACGACGTGGTGTCCGTGCCCGGGACACGACGTGGTGTCCGTGCCCGGGACACGACGTGGTGTCCGTGCCCGGGACACGACGTGGTGTCCGTGCCCGGGACACGACGTGGTGTCCGTGCCCGGGACACGACGTGGTGTCCGTGCCCGGGACACGACGTGGTGTCCGTGCCCGGGACACGACGTGGTGTCCGTGCCCGGGACACGACGTGGTGTCCGTGCCCGGGACACGACGTGGTGTCCGTGCCCGGGACACGACGTGGTGTCCGTGCCCGGGACACGACGTGGTGTCCGTGCCCGGGACACGACGTGGTGTCCGTGCCCGGGACACGACGTGGTGTCCGTGCCCGGGACACGACGTGGTGTCCGTGCCCGGGACACGACGTGGTGTCCGTGCCCGGGACACGACGTGGTGTCCGTGCCCGGGACACGACGTGGTGTCCGTGCCCGGGACACGACGTGGTGTCCGTGCCCGGGACACGACGTGGTGTCCGTGCCCGGGACACGACGTGGTGTCCGTGCCCGGGACACGACGTGGTGTCCGTGCCCGGGACACGACGTGGTGTCCGTGCCCGGGACACGACGTGGTGTCCGTGCCCGGGACACGACGTGGTGTCCGTGCCCGGGACACGACGTGGTGTCCGTGCCCGGGACACGACGTGGTGTCCGTGCCCGGGACACGACGTGGTGTCCGTGCCCGGGACACGACGTGGTGTCCGTGCCCGGGACACGACGTGGTGTCCGTGCCCGGGACACGACGTGGTGTCCGTGCCCGGGACACGGGACACGACGTGGTGTCCGTGCCCGGGACACGACGTGGTGTCCGTGCCCGGGACACGACGTGGTGTCCGTGCCCGGGACACGACGTGGTGTCCGTGCCCGGGACACGACGTGGTGTCCGTGCCCGGGACACGACGTGGTGTCCGTGCCCGGGACACGACGTGGTGTCCGTGCCCGGGACACGACGTGGTGTCCGTGCCCGGGACACGACGTGGTGTCCGTGCCCGGGACACGACGTGGTGTCCGTGCCCGGGACACGACGTGGTGTCCGTGCCCGGGACACGACGTGGTGTCCGTGCCCGGGACACGACGTGGTGTCCGTGCCCGGGACACGACGTGGTGTCCGTGCCCGGGACACGACGTGGTGTCCGTGCCCGGGACACGACGTGGTGTCCGTGCCCGGGACACGACGTGGTGTCCGTGCCCGGGACACGACGTGGTGTCCGTGCCCGGGACACGACGTGGTGTCCGTGCCCGGGACACGACGTGGTGTCCGTGCCCGGGACACGACGTGGTGTCCGTGCCCGGGACACGACGTGGTGTCCGTGCCCGGGACACGACGTGGTGTCCGTGCCCGGGACACGACGTGGTGTCCGTGCCCGGGACACGACGTGGTGTCCGTGCCCGGGACACGACGTGGTGTCCGTGCCCGGGACACGACGTGGTGTCCGTGCCCGGGACACGACGTGGTGTCCGTGCCTGGGACACGACGTGGTGTCCGTGCCTGGGACACGACGTGGTGTCCGTGCCTGGGACACGACGTGGGGTCCGTGCCTGGGACACGACGTGGGGTCCGTGCCTGGGACACGACGTGGGGTCCGTGCCTGGGACACGACGTGGGGTCCGTGCCTGGGACACGATGTGGGGTCCGTGCCTGGGACACGATGTGGGGTCCGTGCCTGGGACACGATGTGGGGTCCGTGCCTGGGACATGATGTGGGGTCCGTGCCTGGGACACGATGTGGGGTCCGTGCGGTCCGTGCCTGGGACATGATGTGGGGTCCGTGCCCGGGACACGACGTGGTGTCCGTGCCTGGGACACGACGTGGTGTCCGTGCCTGGGACACGACGTGGTGTCCGTGCCCGGGACACGACGTGGTGTCCGTGCCCGGGACACACGACGTGGTGTCCGTGCCCGGGACACGACGTGGTGTCCGTGCCTGGGACACGACGTGGTGTCCGTGCCTGGGACACGACGTGGGGTCCGTGCCTGGGACACGACGTGGGGTCCGTGCCTGGGACACGACGTGGGGTCCGTGCCTGGGACACGATGTGGGGTCCGTGCCTGGGACACGATGTGGGGTCCGTGCCTGGGACACGATGTGGGGTCCGTGCCTGGGACATGATGTGGGGTCCGTGCCTGGGACACGATGTGGGGTCCGTGCCTGGGACATGATGTGGGGTCCGTGCCTGGGACATGATGTGGGGTCCGTGCACACGACGTGGTGTCCGTGCGGGAAGACTAAGACTTTTCAAAGCGTTGCCATGGCTGGTAAGGATGGTTTTCTCCTAGTTGCCTTAACTCATCAATGATCTTTGAATTTGGTAGGAGATGGACTCCTACTGGTCGGCCAAGGATGGTGGTCTCTTTGCTGTGGCGTCTGCTTCTGATGCACGTTCCCAATCTTGAAACTTGTCTCTCTCCTCCCTCGCGACTACCATCTTGACATGTGCATTGTAGAGCACTAAATTGGGTTTAATGTAAGCCTCATTTTTCACATGTTGTGGAAGTTATGTTTATAAAGTTTTTCAGACCTTCCTCTGCTTTAGCTAACAAGGTTATGTTGTCAGAGTGAGCCAAGCAGTCACACTTCACCCCAGCATTGATTGCTGACCTCAGGATCGGCTCTATTGCGATGTTGAAGAGCGACCGTTGATAGGGGTAAGGAGCAGGAGACCGGATACATGGTACCATCTGACAAATGAAATCCTTCAAGAATCTGGGAGAGAGAAAGACCAGGCAATTGTCATGGTAGACATGTCACATGAAACCCACATCAAGAGGATATCATCAGCGGCGTATGCTAGGTTGGTCAAATAAGAACTTCCTTTATAAATTTGTGTAAAGTAGAATCATTTAGGAGCTTATATACCACATGTCAGACCAATCCTGGAGTATGCAGGATGGTCCGCATACTCCAAGATTCACGCTGAACCAGCGTGGAGTATGTATCTAGTCAAACACAAGATCCCAAAACGTTCAAAGGTATGCCAGTGGACTGGTACCCGAGCTGTAGGGTATGAGTTACGAGGAAATATTACAGGAACTGATCCTCACATCAAGAAGAAGAGTTATGGGAGACATGATCACAACATACAAGATTTTCAGAGGAATTGATAGGGTAGGCAAAGACAGTTATTTAACACAGGTGGTAGACGCATAAGGGGACACAGGTGAAAACTGCGAATTCATATGAACAATAGAAACACTGAAGGTGAAAAGTTTTATGTGTTTAAACAATTTAATGCACTAAGAAGTGATGTGATGGAGGCTGACTCATACACAGTTTCAAATGTAGATATGATAAGAGCCCAGTAGGATCAGGAATCTGTACACCAGTTGATTGTCGGTTACGATGCGAGATCAAAGAGCCGAAGTTCAACCCCAGCAAGCACAACTAGGTGAGTACACACACACGCAGACACACGCACACAACTGAACCAATAAATTTGTCCAATTGTAAAATGGACAATAAATACAACAAATAAAAGTTAACCTTGACACGGCTCTGTGTGTGGGGGGGGGGGGTGTATTCACCTAGTTGTGCTAGCCGGGGTTGAGCTCTGCTCTTTCGGCCCGCCTCTCAACTGTTAATCAACTGTTACTAACTGCTATTTTTCACACACACACACACACACACACAACACACACACACACACACAACACATACACATCAGGAATAAGACAACAGTGAAGGAACAGGTGATGAAACTTAGGATGGTGAGGACAGGTACACAGAGAATGACAAAGAGGTCTGTGAAGAACTGACAACAAAAGGTCCAGGAGGTCTTTACAAAAGAACAAGGAAAGGTCACGGCGCTAAGAGAGGTGGCAGCACAAACCAGGCGACCTTGGAAAGGTTCGAAATTACAAGAGATGAGGTCAAGAAGCACCTATTGGAGCTGGACGTGAGAAAAGCTGTTGGGCTGGACGGAATATCACCATGAGTAATGAAAGAGTGTGCAGGAGCACTTTGTTTGCCACTCTCCATAGTGTATAGTAGGTCAATGGAAACGGGAGACTACCAGAAATATGGAAGACGGCTAATGTAGTACAATATACAAAAAGGGTGACAGACAAGAGGCACTGAACTACAGGCCAGTGTCCTTAACTTGTATACCATGCAAGGTGTGGAGAAGATTGAGATAGAAGAAAAACACTACATGGATTACACACAGAGATCACACTAACGTGATGCATCAAATGAACAAATCCACAAGGGCCGAGTTGACGAGGAGGAATTCGAACCTGGGTCCGGGAGCATCCCAGACACTGCCTTAATCGATTGAGCTACGACAGGGTTAAAGAGAGTTGAAACCGAAGTTCTACTGAACTTACTGGATCCTGCAGCCTCTCCGAGGCACAGACCAGGGTTTTACACAACTCCCTCCTGCACCCGAGCTATGTCAATAGGCCGTTCTCCCTCTTCGTCCTTACATCATTACACACAGAGATCACACCTGATCAGACCTTGTGGATTTGTTCATGTGAGAAAAAACCTTGTAACACATCTGGAGAGAAGGGAATTCGTGACAACCCATCAACATGGGTTCAGGGAGGGTAAATCTTGCCTTACAGGCTTAACAGAATTCTACGATCAGGTGACAAAGACTAAGCAAGAAGAGAAGGATGGGAGCACTGCATTCGTTTTTTGGACTGTCGGAAAGCCTTTGACACAGTACCCATAAAAGGCTGATGCATAAGCTGGAGAAACAGGCAGGAGTAAATGGTAAGGGTGCTCCAGTGGATAAGTGGAGTAGCAAGCAGCTAAGCAATAGGAGCAAGAGTTACAGTGAGGGGTGAGACCTCAGACTGGCATGAAGTCACCAGTGGAGTTCCACAGGGCTCTGTACTTGGACCTTCCTGTTTCTGATATACGTAAATGATCTCCCAGAGGGTATAGACTCATTCCTCTCAATGTTTGCTGACGACGCCAAATTATGAGAAGGATTAAGACAAACGAGGACAGCTTGAGGCTTCAAGAAGACCTTGACAAGCTGCAGGAACAAATGGTTGTTAGAGTTTAACCAAGCAAATGTAATGAAGATAGGTGTAGGGAGCAGGAGACCAGATACAAGGTATCATTTGGGATAGATGAAATACTTCAAGAGTTCAGAGAGAGAGAGAGAAAGACCGGGGGTTCATGTCACGCCAGACCTGTCCCCTGAAGCTCATATCAAGAGGATAACATCAGCGGCATATGCCAGGTTGGCTAACATAAGAACGGCCTTTAGAAACTGTGTAAGGAATAAGGAATCTTTCAGAACATTATATACCACATATGTCAGACCAATCCTTGAGTATGCGGCTCCAGCATGGAGTCCATATATAGACAAGCATAAGACTAAACTGGAAAAGGTTCAAAGGTTTGCCACCAGACTAGTACCCGAGCTGAGAGGTATGAGCTACGAGGAGAGACTACGGGATTAAACCTCACGTCACTGGGAGACAGAGGAGTTAGAGGTGACATGAATCACCACATACAAATTCTCAAAGGAATTGAAAGGGTGGATAAGGACAGACTTTTTTAACACAAGGGGCACACGCACTAGGGGACACAGGTGGAAATTAAGTGCCCAAATGAGCCATAGAGATATTAGAAAGATTTTTCAGTGTCAGAGTGGGTGACAAATGGAATGCATTATGAAGTGATGTGGTGGAGGCTGACTCCATACACAGTTTCAAGTGTAGATATGATAGAGCCCAGTAGGCTCAGGAACCTGTACACTGTTGATTGACAGTTGAGAGGCGGGGCCAAAGAGCCAGAGCTCAACCCCCACAAGCACAGCTAGATGAGTACACTCACACACAGGATGCTTCCTGGGGATGAAACAGCTGCCTAACTCCCAAGTGCCTCTTTACTGCTAGGTAACAGGGCATCAGGGCGGGCGAAAGAAACTCTGCCCATTTGTCTCAGCCGGGGCCGGGAATCGAACCGGGTCTACATGATTAAGAGTCCCACGCGCTGTCCATTCAGCTACCAGACCCCCAATTTACCAGGTTTGTGGGGAGCGGCGAATGTAGGGGGGAGGGGAACGGCGAGTGTAAGGGGGGAGGGGAGCGGTGAGTGTATGGGGAGGGAGAGGGAGCGGTGTGGTGGGGGGGAGGGGTGAGTGGTGAGTGTATGGGGAGGGGGAGGGGAGTGGTGAGTGTATGGGGAGGGGGGGGAGAGGTGAGTTTGGGGAGGGGGAGGGGGCGGTGAGTTTATGGGGAGGGGGAGGGGAGAGGGGAGGTGAGTGGGTGATGGGAGGGGAGGGGAGCGGTGAGTTTATGGGCAGGGGGGGGGAGGAGTGAGTTTATGGGGAGGGGGAGGGGAGCGGTGTGTGGGGGGAGGGGAGCGGTGAGTGTATGGGGAGGGGGAGGGGAGCGGTGAGTGTATGGGGAGGGGGAGGGGGAGCGGGTGTGTGTGTGGGGGGAGGGGAGCGGTGTGGGTGGGGGGAGGGGAGCGGTGTTGGGGGGAGGGGAGCGGTGAGGGTGGGGAGGGGGAGGGGAGAGGTGTGGGGGGGGGAGGGGGAGCGGTGAGTGTATGGGGAGGGGATCGGTGTGTGGTGTGGGGGGAGGGGAGCGGTGATGAGGGTGTGGGGGGAGGGGAGCGGTGAGTGTATGGGGGAGGGGAGCGGTGAGTGTAGGGGGGGGGAGGGGAGCGGTGAGTGTATGGGGAGGGGAGGGGAGCGGGGGTGAGTGTATGGGGAGGGGGAGGGGAGCGGTGAGTGTATGGGGAGGGGGAAGCGGTGAGTGATATGGGAGGGGAAGCGGTGAGTGTATGGGGAGGGAATCGGTGAGTGTGGGGGGGGAGTGGTGGAGCGGTCAATGTAGGGGGGGGGGAGGGGAGCGGTCAATGTAGGGGGGAGGGGAGCGGTGGAGTATGGGGGGGGAGGGGAGAGGTGAGTGTATGGGGAGGGGAGGGGAGCGGGTGTGTGTGGGGGAGGGGAGGGGAGCGGTGGGGGGGGGGGGAAGCGGTGAGTGTGGGGGGGGGAAGGGGGAGCAGTGCGGTAGGGGGGGGAGGGGAGCGTGTGAGGGTAGGGGGGGGGGAGGGGAGCGGTGAGTGTATTGGGGAGGGGGAGCGGAGAGTGTATGAGGGGGAGGGGAGCGGGGTGAGTGTAGTTGGGATGGGAGCGGTGAGTGTATGGTGAGGGGGAGCGGTGAGTGTATGGGGAGGGGGAGGGTGAGTGTATGGGGAGGGGGGCGGGAGTGTGGGGGGGGAGCGGTGAGGGGGGGAGGGGAGCGGTGAGTGTGGGGGGGGGAGGGGAGCGGTGAGTGTGTTGGGGGTGGGGAGCGGGGTGAGTGTGTTGGGGGGGAGCGGTGAGTGTGTTGGGGGGGGGGGGGGGGAGCGGTGAGTGTGTGGGGGGTGGGGGGGTGGGGAGCGGTGAGTGTGTTGGGGGTTGGGCGCGGTGAGTGTGTGGGGGGGGGGGAGCGGTGAGTGTATGGGGAGGGGTGGGGAGCGGTGCGGTTATGGGGAGGTGGATGGGAGAGGGTGTGTTAGGGGGGAGGGGAGCGGTGAGTGTGTGGGGGGGAGGGGAGCGGTGTGTGGGGGGAGGGGAGCGGTGAGTGTATTTGGAGGGGAGGGAGAGCGTGAGTTTATGGGGAGGGGGAGGGGAGCGGTGTGTGTGGGGGGGGGAGGGGGGGGATCGGTGTGTGGTAGGGGGAGGGGAGCGGGTGAGTGTGTGGGGGGAGGGGAGCGGTGAGTGTAGGGGGGGAGGGGAGCGGTGAGTGTAGGGGGGATGGGAGCGGTGAGTGTAGGGGGGATGGGAGCGGTGAGTGTAGGGGGGGGGGGAGGGAGCGGTGAGTGTATGGGGGGGGGGGGGAGCGGTGAGTGTTGTGTGGGTGGGGGGAGCGGTGAGTGTTGGTGGGTGGGGGGGAGCGGTAGGTGTGTGGGGTGGGGACGAGGTGAGTGTGTGTGGGTGGGGGGGAGCGGTGAGTGGTGGGGTGGGGGGGGAGCGGTGAGTGTGTGTGGGGGGGGGGGGAGCGGTGAGTGTGTGTGGGGGGGGGGGAGCGGTGAGTGTGTGGGGGTGGGGGGGAGCGGGGAGTGTGTGGGGTGGGGGGAGCGGTGAGTGTGTGTGGGTGGGGGGGAGCGGTGTGTGGGTGGGGGGGAGCGTGTGCGTGGGTGGGGGGGGGGGGAGCGGTGCGTGGGTGGGGGGGGAGCGGTGAGTGGGTGGGGGGGGGAGCGGGCGGGGTGGGGGGGGGAGCGATCCGTGGGTGGGGGGGAGCGGTGGTGGGTGGGGGGGGGGGAGCGGTGCGTGTGTGGTGGTGGGGGGGAGCGGTGTGGTGGTGGTGGGGGGGGAGCGGTGAGGTGTGGGGGTAGGGGGGAGCGGTGAGTGGGGGGGGGTAGGGGGAGCGGTGAGTGTGTGGGGGTAGGGGGGAGTGGTGAGTGTGGGTGGGTGGGGGGGAGCGGTGAGTGTGGGTGGGGGGGGGGGAGCGGTGAGTGTGGGTGGGTGGGGGGGAGCGGTGAGTGTATGGGAGGGGGAGGGGAGCGGTGAGTGTATGGAGAGGGGAGGGGAGCGGTGAGTGTATGGGGAGGGGGAGGGGAGCGGTGTGTGTGTGTGTGGGGGGAGGGGGCGGTGAGTGTATGGGGAGGGGGAGGGGAGCGGTGAGTGTATGGGGAGGGGAAGCGGTGAGTGTAGGGGGGGAGGGAGCGGTGAGGTAGGGGGAGGCGGAGCGGTGAGTGTGAGGGGGGGAGGGGGAGAGGTGAGTGTAGGGGGGGAGGGGGAGCGGTGAGTGTAGGGGGGGGAGGGGGAGCGGTGAGTGTAGGGGAGCGTGGAGTGTAGGGGGGGGAGGGGGAGCGGTGAGTGTAGGGGGGAGGGGAGCGGTGAGTGTAGGGGGGAGGGGGAAGCGGTGAGTGTAGGGGGGGGGAGGGGAGAGGTGAGTGTAGTGGAAGGGAGCGGTGAGTGTAGGGGGGAGGGGAGCGGTGAGTGTAGGAGGGGGAGGGGAGCGGTGAGTGTAGGGGGGGGAGGGGAGCGGTGAGTGTAGGGGGGAGGGGAGCGGTGAGTGTATGGGGAGGGGGAGCGTGAGTGTATGGGGAGGGGGAGCGGAGAGTGTATGGGGAGGGGGAACGGTGAGGGGGGAGGGGAGCGTGGTGTGGGGGGGGGTGGGGTGAGTGTGTTGGGGGTGGGGAGCGGTGAGTGTGTTGGGGGTTGGGAGGGGTGAGTGTGTTGGGGTGTGGAGGGGTGAGTGTGTTGGGGGTGTGGAGGGGTGAGTGTGTTGGGGGTGTGGAGGGGAGTGTGTTGGGTGGGGTGCGTGAGTGTGGTGGGGGTGGAGGGGTGTGGGTGGGAGCGTGAGGGGGGGAGGGGAGTGGTGAGGGGGGAGGGGAGTGGTGAGAGGGGGGGGGAGGGGGAGTGGGAGAGGGGGAGGGAGCAGTGGTGTGGGGGGGGGAGCAGTGAGTGTGGGGGGGGGGAGGGGAGCGGTGAGTGTGTTGGGGGTGGGGAGCGGGTGTGTTGGGGGTGCGGAGTGTGTTGGGGGGTGGGGGGGCGGGGAGGTGTGGGGGGGGGTGGGGAGTGTGTTGGGGGGTGGGGGCGCGTGAGTGTGTGGGGGGGGGTGGGGAGCGGAGTGTGTGTGGGTGGGGGGGAGCGGGAGTGTGTATGGGTGGGGGGGAGCGGTAGTTGTGGGTGGGGGGGGAGCGGTGAGTGTGTGTGGTGGGGGGGGAGCGGTGAGTGTGTGTGGGTGGGGGGGGAGCGGTGAGTGTGTGTGGGGGGGGGGGCGAGCGGTGACTGTGTGTGGGGGGGGGGGGAGCGGTGACTGTGTGTGTGGGGGGGGGGGGAGCGGTGACTGTGTGGGGGGGGGGGGGGCGCGGTGACTGTGTGTGGGGGGAGCAGTAGTAGGATTTATGATGTAGACCGGCCGTTTCGTTTTTTTTCGACGGCCGGTCTACGCACCCTGGGTTTCACGAACTTTTTTCGACGGCCGGTACTGGTCTCGTGTTGTTTTTCGTTACAAATGGTGATGGCGGGTGCATGTCTCGTGTGTTTTTTGTTACCTCATCGGGGTAACCAGTCTTCAATTGCCTGGGGTAGGATTAAAAGGCCGTCCCTGGCATACCCAAATTTCGTACCCAGTGAACCTTGCACAGACATAACCAATGGTCAATGACATCACCAGTTAGCCGCTGAGCGTTCCTGCAGGCACGATCAAGGGGATTAAAAAGCTGGTCTATGAGTCGTATGTTTTGTGATACAACAGTAACCCTGAAACCTAATGTAAAATACCATCATCCCTAGTCTATTTAATTTCATATTTACTTCCAACCATCGCCCATTACATTTATCAAAGGGGATCATGTATGTGAGGGAAGAACATAACTTCAGCACTGCAAGAAGTTGTGTGTGTATTTTCAAGTTTGTCCCCTGCTGCCTGTATTTACCAGGTTCTTTTCCTAAATATAAAACTTGTCCAATTCATTCCTATTCTGTTTCATGTCGATACGTTTAATAGGTTATTAATATTCCCCTTTACTATGACCATTCAGTCACACCTCTATCATGTCACCCCTATTTCTTCTTCGTCGTCGATCTAGAGAATGTAATTTGAGCTTTGACAATCTTTCTTGAAGGATCGTTTATTATGCATAGGGCAAAAAATAAAATGAAAAAAAAAACTGCTATCAGTCTTTTATTTCACACATAAGTGTGAACTCCTAATCTGGCTTAATACCTCACCTATACTCTGTGCTTCATCAGAGTTCATATTCAGCTACAATAGCTCGTATTTTCGCTCATTGCTTATATTTTCCGTTATTCATAACCCGATCAAACCATCCTAACCTAATTTTATATATAACAAAATACATTCTACAGACCAGTTATTGTTGTTGTTTAGTGACATCGTAAAAGCGACCTCAGGTATAGGGATAAGTATGCTGGCCATTAGCATATAGGTGTCAAGGTATCACAGCACCTGACTGGTCAACTATGTACGACGTCACCAGATAACCAATGCCACCTTAGCGTCCTACCTGTATATGTACTGTATTTAATGTTATTATTTTAAAAATGACTAGACTAACCATCCCCAGCTAACCAATCAGAGGTTTAAGAACATACATTTAGTCATCCACAACTGTGCAACCTCAGGTATAGGGATAAGGTATTGATGGCATTAGCATATAAGTATCAAGGTATCACAGCACCTGACTGGTCAACTATGCGTGACGTCACAAGACAACCAATGCAACCTTTGGCGTCCTACTGGCATGTGTATTGATGTTATTATTCAAAAATGACTAGACTATCCATTCCCTACCTAACATAATCAGAGGACTAAGAATATACATTTTAGTCATCCACAACTGTAATCATTATTCAGTGATAAGTTCAAAAGTATAACAGAAGCCAAAATGTCGTACTGCAATTTAGCAGAATCGTACATCTGGCAGCATAGCAGGTGAGCTGAACATAAGAATAAAGGTGACTGCAGAGGTCCTATTGGCCATACGAGGCAGCTCCTATATATTTCACCCCAATCTCATTCATGTCCACCCTATGCTTAAAACAACCAAGGGATCCCACTAAAGTATTAGTTTACAATAATAGTTTTAATAAATAGCTCTTATTCTAGTTTATAACAACAGCAATTATGAAACCCTATAGCTAGATATTCTACTATAAGCAGGCGATGAGTCACAATAACGTGGCTGAAGTATGTTGACCAGACCACACACTAGAAATTGAAGGGACGACGACGTTTCGGTCCGTCCTGGACCATTCTCAAGTCGATTGTGATGAGGACAGGTAGGGACATGCATTAAATAGGCAAGAGAGAGCTGAGGAGGAAAGTCAGGTGTAGGGGATAGTAGTAATGAGAACTGCGCAGGCCTATTGGCCATACGAGGCAGCTCCTATTATAACCACCGAAGGAGATAGTAATAGGAATAAGAAGAGGTAGCAAGGGAGCGTAGAATCACAATGACAATATTCTACTAAATCCACAGGCAGTTACCACACCATCACATCTGGCAGTACAGCGGATTAGTGGCTGTGTTCATAGGCTAGTCAACTGTCCTCACATCCATCAATAGATATCCAAATGTCGCACCTCAATCACATTCATCCATCTAGCAACTCAGCTGGATGCTAGCCACTATATTCATAGGCTAATCATTTCTACACCTCAAAAAATCCTAGTCTTGCTACGCAAATCAGGTAACTTGTTCTAAACAACAGTCGCAAGTACAAGCATACAAACCTACTCATACTCCACAACCTATACATTCATAGAGAATAGCCTAGTTTTTTGCCACCATTTCCCCATTAATCAGAGTGTTAATTATGCCATGCACACAGAAAATACAGCATCTACACACCAAATATGCCATTTATGCACAAATAATATTATTTACACTCAAAATATGCCATCACACCAAAATATGTCATTTATAGAAAAAATATAACATTTACATGCAAAAATATGTCAGTTGGACATGAAAATGTAGCATTTACACAATATTGCATGGACACTCAGAGTATGACATTTACACAAAGTACAGTATTTTGCACAATATATCAAAATGCTTATGCATTTAGACAACAAAAATGCGCTTTCACTAAAATTACACATTCACAAACATAATTTTCACAAAATACCGACACATTGTCTCATAAACCAAAATACACTTACACCATGAAGATCTATTTATCAGATTACAGAGCTTACACAAAATACACAATTTTTCACACACAAATACAGTTGCACCAGTTCCACTTCAACAAATTAAAAACACAACTTGCATAAATGCACTATTATCACAAAAATTATTATAAAACATGGACAATTATACACAGTTTGTGTAATTTTTACATCTTTGCACAATTAATACAGAAAACTTGCTATATAATTACTCAACTTGCACAATGACAATCAATACACCAAGGTTTAAATAAACAATTCGTCCATATGCAATTACACAACATGCGCAATTAATACACAACTTATACAAATATTACACATCTTTCATAAATATTACACAACTTGTACAAATGCAGATCTAGCACAAATACGTACAATACATAACTACCCCAAATATGAAAATACACAACTAGCATAAATACACGATTTACACAAATACAATTGCGACATTTAACAACTTGCTCAAAAATATAATCAATACACAACTTACCAAATATGAACAATACATAACTAGCACATATTCATTAAATACAAACTAAGCAAATTCCGCAAATACACATACAAAAACATACACAATTAATACATACAACTTGCACAAAAACACACACAATTTATAGAAATATAATCAATACATAATTGCAATAATCATACAACTTATGCAAAATACGTAATCTGCACAATTAATACACTGTATATTAATTGTGCTATATATGTACAAACACAACCAACTAGGTCAAACAATACACAATTTGCATGATATTTTTCTGGGTATATTTAGGACATTAATTATAATATGCTGAGTTTAACCAACTCCTCAAAAGTCAGAATTTCACATATAAAAATGGTGCATATGACTTCCGATGAGCTCAATATATAAACACATCTTTTTCCATTAAGATATCAACATTATTAGTGCTAAACTATTCATCTAACATATGTCCACTGTTTTTATGTTTTATTAATACCTTCCTTGTTACATCCTCTCCAATCAGACCACCCATAATTATGTATTTATTCAAACCATCTAACAGACTTATTTGTTCTAGCCTTAGTTATGTTAGGGCAGGTGGGGTTAGGTGAAGTCAGTATTTTCTATGATAATTTAGACAAATTTGCTATATCTTATCAAAATGCATCTTGTTAAAACTTAAATTCATCTAAATCGATCAAAAATATACTTATACTACGCAAATTTGACTAAATTCAACCTAGCTAAACTAACTAAATATGAGCCCCATATCCTCACATACAAGCCTGTCGCCTCTGTCCATACATTATATTAGTCTGCCATATAGCTCGAACCCCAAATAGGAAAATTTACACTATTTCATAAACATGCTAGTTCATTACCCTAGATATTATATGTGTCCTTCCTACACGACCTCACCTAACCTGACCTTGCATAATCAAACCTAGATTTAATTCAAGTTGGTGAAATTTAAAGCTATGCCACTTTAATTCGACATAATTTATGGCGATTTCCACAAAAATATACCCAAATGTTGCGTAGCAAGCACTGCCAAACCTCATTTTCTCCTGTAGGCAGGCGATGAGTCACAACGTGGCTGAAGTATGTTGACCAGACCACACAAGAAATTGAAGGACGACGACGTTTCGGTCCGTCCTGGACCATTCTCAAGTCGATTGTCCCATTTACTCCTATTCCATACTACCCTACACAACCTCACCTAACCTGACCTAGCATATCCAAACTGGATTTGGTTAAAGTTGGCGAAATTTATGCTATGCCACCTAAATATGACCTAATTTAAGGCAATTCCACCAAATATATCCAAATGTTGTGTATCATAGCATCACCAAAGCCCATTTTTACCTACATTTTCTCCTATTCAATCCTACCCTACGCACCTTACTAACCTATCCTACCATATCCAAACCTAGATTGGTTAAAGTAAGTCTGCGAAATTTAAGCTATCCCACCTAAATTCGATCTAATTTAAGGCAATTCCCACCAAAATATCCAAATGTTGGTGTATCACAGCACTGCAAGAACATTTTTTTACCTACATTTTCTCCTATCCATCCTACCCTACGCAACCTTACCGAACCTATCCTAGCATATCCAAACCTAGATTTGGTTAAAGTCGGCGAAATTTAAGTTATCCCATATAAATTTGACCCTTTAAGCCAATTTCCACCGAATATACCCAAATGTTTTGTATCTTAGCATGCCCAAAGTTCATTTTAGCTAAGTTTTCGCCTATTCCAACCTGCCTAGACAACCCTACCCAGCCCCTCCTGGCATATCCAAAGTCAGATTTGATTATAGTTGGCAAAATTTATGCCTTTCCCACCTAAATTTTACCTAATTTATGCCAATTTCCACCGAATATACCCCAAATGTTTTGTATCTTAGCATGGCCAAAGTTCATTTCACCCAAGTTTTCACCTATCCATCTTACCTTACACAGCCTTACCTAAACTGACCTAGCATATCCCAAGCTAGATTTGATTAGAGTTCGTGAAATTTATGCTTACTCACCTAAATTCAACCTAATTTAAGACAATTTCTACCCAATATACCAAAAATGTTTGTTACGTAGCTCAGCCAAAGACCATATTAGCCAAGTTTTACATATTCCAACCTACCTACATTGCCTTACCTATCCCTGACCTAGCAGATTTGATTAAAGTGGGGAAATTTAAGCTATGGCCACCAAATTGTAAACAATTTCACAAAATATGAAAAAATGTTGTGTATCATAGCACAGCCAAAACCTATTTTATCCACATTTTCACCCATTCCATCTAAACCTGGACTTAACCTCTGATACGACATATACTCAGAGAAGTGATGATTTTTGGATATGAACCTAAATGCCGGTGCCTAACCTGCAAGAGTCTTGGAGCTTTGTTGAATATTTTATCTATTTTTCTTCGAAAACTGAAGTTTGGATATGATCCTATCCACGCTGTGCCTAACCTGCTAGGGTCTTTGTTGAACAGTGTAACCATATTCATAGAAAGTGATGTTTTGGATATGGTCCTAACAGCCCCCTCTCCTTTAAACTTGGAACTGTGTTCAATATTGTTGATATAGTGTTGGGTAGGTGTTTTGTTTTTACACATCAACCCAACCGTCCTGGACCTAACCTCCCTTCATCTAACTTCAAATTTATCGTAAATATGGAAGGAACGTGTTGTTGTGCATCAACCCAACCGTCCTTGACCTAACCCTCCATTTATCAAACTTCAAATTTATCATAAATATGGGAGGACCGTGTTATTTGTGCATCACCCTGCCGTACTGGGCCTAACCTCCCTTTATCTAACTTCAAATTTATTGTATATATGGGAAGGTGTTGTTTATGCATCAACCCAACCGCCCTGGGACCTAACCTCTGATACACGAATTTGGGTTCAATATTGCATCATACTTGTAGGGTTTTTTTTTCACATAATTCAACCATCCTCAACCTAACCTCTATTTCCTGGGGGGAGGGGGTTAATGGCAAATATTATGATAATGGGAATTTTTCGACATCAGTTCAACTCAACCATCCTTAACCTAACCTTAGTTAGAAAGGGATATAACTCACCAAAACTATTTAATTACCATTTACCCAATTTTCCTTATCCTAACCTATAACTAAAGGGTTTTAGACCCCCCTTTACCTCGAAATTATACTATATATTTAAGGTAGGAATATATTTTCACATATAAACCTAACATTCCCTAATTTAACCCTATACTATAATTTCGAGGTAAAGGGGGGTCTAAACCCTTTAGTTATAGGTTAGGATAAGGAAAATTGGGTAAATGGTAATTAAATGTTTTGGTGAGTTATATCCCTTTAAACTAAGGTTAGGTTAAGGATGGTTGAGTTGACTGATGTAGAGAAATTCCCATTATCATAATATTTGCCATTAACCTCCCTCCCCCAGGAAATAGAGGTTAGGTTGAGGATGGTTGAATTATGTGAAAAAAAAAACCCTACAAGTATGATGCAATATTGAACCAAATTCGTGTATCAGAGGTTAGGTCCAGGGCGGTTGGGTTGATGCAAAACACCACCTTCCCATTATACAATAAATTTTGAAGTTATTGATAAATAAAGGGAGGTAGGCCCGTACGGCAGGGTTGATGCACAAATAACACGGTCCCCCCATATTTATGAAATTTGAAGTTTGATAAATGGAGGTTAGGTCAAGGGACGGTTGGGTTGATGCACAAAACAACACGTTCCTTCCATATTTACGATAAATTTGAAGTTAGATGAAGGGAGGTTAGGTCCAGGACGGTTGGGTGATGTGGTAAAAACAAAACACCTACCCAACACTATATCTACAATATGAACACAGTTCCAAGTTTAAAAGGAGAGGGGGCTGTTAGGACCATATCCAAAACATCACTTTCTATGAATATGGTTACACTGTTCAACAAAGACCCTAGCAGGTTAGGCACAGCGTGGATAGGATCATATCCAAAACTTCAGTTTTCGAAGAAAAATAGATAAAATATTCAACAAAGCTCCAAGACTCTTGCAGGTTAGGCACCGGCATTTAGGTTTATCCAAAAATCATCACTTCTCTGAGTATATGTAGTATCAGAGGTTAAGTCCAGGTTTAGATGGAATGGGTGAAAATGTGGATAAAATAGGTTTTGGCTGTGCTATGATACACACATTTATTCATATTTTGTGGAAATTGTTTACAATTTGGTGGCCATAGCTTTAAATTTCCCAACTTTAATCAAATCTGCTAGGTCAGGGATAGGTAAGCAATGTAGGGTAGGTTGGAATATGTGAAAACTTGGCTAATATGGTTTGGCTGAGCTACGTAACAAAACATTTTTGGTATATTGGGTAGAAATTGTCTTAAATTAGGTGAATTTAGGTGAGTAAGCATAAATTTCACGAACTCTAATCAAATCTAGCTTGGGATATGCTAGGTCAGGTTAGGTAAGGCTGTGTAAGGTAAGATGGAATAGGTGAAAACTTGGGTGAAATGAACTTTGGCCATGCTAAGATACAAAACATTGGGGTATATTCGGGAAATTGGCATAAATTAGGTAAAATTTAGATGGGAAAGGCATAAATTTTGCCAACTATAATCAAATCTGACTTTGGATATGCCAGGGGGGCTGGATAGGGTTTTGTCTAGGGCAGGTTGGAATAGGCGAAAAACTCAGCTAAAATGAACTTTGGGCATGCTAAGATACAAAACATTTGGGTATATTCGGTGGAAATTGGCTTAAATTAGGTTAAATTTAGGTGGGAAAGGCATAAATTTTACCAACTATAATCAAATCTGACTTTAGATATGCCAGGAGAGGCTGGGTAAGGTTGTCTCGGGCAGGTTGGAATTGGTGAAAAACTCAGCTAAAATGAGCTTTGGTCGTGCTATGTCCCAAACATTTTTGGGTATATTGGTGGAAATTGTCTTAAATTAGGTCAAATTTATAAGGGATAACTTAAATTTCGCCGACTTTAACCAAATCTGGGTTTGGATATGCTAGGATAGGTTAGGTAAGGTTGCGTAGGGTAGGATGGAATAGGAGAAAATGTAGGTAAAAAAATGGGCTTTGGCAGTGCTGTGATACACAACATTTGGATATATTTGGTGGGAATTGCCTTAAATTAGATCGAATTTAGGTGAGATAGCTTAAATTTCGCAGACTTAAACCAAATCGTGGCGTGCATTCTTGCTGAGGCGTTACATGTATAGGACCAGAATGTTTCGTGGTCCACTGCGTTGTGCGGCATTTCTTCTTATGAGAAGTATTTACACAGGTTCTCAAGGTCGGCGTTCTCACCTAGTCTTTTTCAATGTTCCCGGTGTCTAGACCAGCTTGGTGAGGTATTTGAAGGCCGAGTGCACGAGGAACACGTCTGAGTCCTCTGCTGCGAGGGGGACGCCCCAAGAGCCTGTGGTGGGGAAGACTAAGACTTTTCAAAGCGTTGCCATGGCGGTAAGGATGGTTTTCTCCTAGTTGCCTAAACTCATCAATGATCTTTGAATTTGGTAGGAGATGGACTCCTACTGGTCGGCCAAGGATGGTGGTCTCTTTGCTGTGGCGTCTGCTTCTGATGCACGTTTCCCAATCTGAAACTTGTCTCTCTCCTCCCTCGCGACTACCATCTTGACATGTGCATTGTAGAGCACTTAATTGGTTTAATGTAAGCCTCATTTTTCCCATGTTGTGGAAGTTATGTTTATAAAGTTTTTCAGACCTTCCTCTGCTTTAGGTAGCAAGGTTATGTTGTCAGAGTGAGCCAAGCAGTCACACTTCACCCCAGCATTGATTGCCGACCTCAGGATCGGCTCTATTGCGATGTTGAAGAGCGACCGTTGATAGGGGTAAGGAGCAGGAGACCGGATACATGGTACCATCTGACAAATGAAATCCTTCAAGAATCTGGGAGAGAGAAAGACCAGGCAATTGTCATGGTAGACCTGTCACATGAAACCCACATCAAGTGGATATCATCAGCGGCGTATGCTAGGTTGGTCAACATAAGAACTTCCTTTATAAATTTGTGTAAAGTAGAATCATTTAGGAGCTTATATACCACATGTCAGACCAATCTGGAGTATGCAGGATTGGTCCGCATACTCCAAGATTCACGCTGAACCAGCGTGGAGTATGTATCTAGTCAAACACAAGATCCCAAAACGTTCAAAGGTATGCCAGTGGACTGGTACCCGAGCTGTAGGGTATGAGTTACGAGGAAATATTACAGGAACTGATCCTCACATCACTGGAAGAAGAGTTATGGGAGACATGATCACAACATGCAAGATTTTCAGAGGAATTGATAGGGTAGACAAAGACAGTTTATTTAACACAGGTGGTAGACGCATAAGGGGACACAGGTGAAAACTGCGAATTCATATGAACAATAGAAACACTGAAGGTGAAAAGTTTTAATGTGTTTAAACAATTTAATGCACTAAGAAGTGATGTGATGGAGGCTGACTCCATACACAGTTTCAAATGTAGATATGATAAGAGCCCAGTAGGCTCAGGAATCTGTACACCAGTTGATTGTCGGTTACGATGCGGGACCAAAGAGCCGAAGTTCAACCCCCGCAAGCACAACTAGGTGAGTACACACACACGCAGACACACGCACACAACTGAACCAATAAATTTGTCCAAATGTAAAATGGACAATAAATACAACAAATAAAAGTTAACCTTGACACGGCTCTGTGTGTGGGGGGGGGGGGTGTATTCACCTAGTTGTGCTAGCCGGGGTTGAGCTCTGCTCTTTCGGCCCTCCTCTCAACTGTTAATCAACTGTTACTAACTGCTATTTTTACACACACACACACACACACACACACACACACACACACACACACATCAGGAATAAGACAACAGTGAAGGAACAGGTGATGAAACTTAGGATGGGTGAGGACAGGTACACAGAGAATGACAAAGAGGTCTGTGAAGAACTGACAACAAAAGGTTCCAGGAGGTCTTTACAAAAGAACAAGGAAAGGTCACGGCGCTAAGAGAGGTGGCAGCAAACCAGGCGACCTTGGAAAGGTTCGAAATTACAAGAGATGAGGTCAAGAAGCACCTATTGGAGCTGGACGTGAGAAAAGCTGTTGGGCTGGACGGAATATCACCATGAGTAATGAAAGAGTGTGCAGGAGCACTTTGTTTGCCACTCTCCATAGTGTATAGTAGGTCAATGGAAACGGGAGACCTACCAGAAATATGGAAGACGGCTAATGTAGTACCAATATACAAAAAGGGTGACAGACAAGAGGCACTGAACTACAGGCCAGTGTCCTTAACTTGTATACCATGCAAGGTGATGGAGAAGATTGAGAAAAACACTACACTATTACACACACAGATCACACTAACGTGATGCATCAAATGAACAAATCCACAAGGGCTGTGACGAGGATTCGAACCTGCGTCCGGGAGCATCCCAGACACTGCCTTAATCGATTGAGCTACGACAGGGTTAAAGAGAGTTGAAACCGAAGTTCTACTGAACTTACTGGATCCTGCAGCCTCTCCGAGGCACAGACCAGGGTTTTACACAACTCCCTCCTGCATCCGAGCTATGTCAATAGGCCGTTCTCCCTCTTCGTCCTTACATCATTACACACAGAGACCACACCTGATCAGACCTTGTGGATTTGTTCATGTGAGAAAAAACCTAGTACACATCTGGAGAGAAGGGAATTCGTGACAACCCATCAACATGGGTTCAGGGAGGGTAAATCTTGCCTTACAGGCTTAACAGAATTCTACGATCAGGTGACAAAGATTAAGCAAGAAGAGAAGGATGGGAGCACTGCATTCGTTTTTGGACTGTCGGAAAGCCTTTGACACAGTACCCCATAAAAGGCTGATGCATAAGCTGGAGAAACAGGCAGGAGTAAATGGTAAGGTGCTCCAGTGGATAAGGGAGTAGCTAAGCAATAGGAAGCAAAGAGTTACAGTGAGGGGTGAGACCTCAGACTGGCATGAAGTCACCAGTGGAGTTCCACAGGGCTCTGTACTTGGACCTTCCTGTTTCTGATATACGTAAATGATCTCCCAGAGGGTATAGACTCATTCCTCTCAATGTTTGCTGACGACGCCAAAATTATGAGAAGGATTAAGACAAACGAGACAGCTTGAGGCTTCAAGAAGACCTGACAAGCTGCAGAACAAATGGTTGTTAGAGTTTAACCCAAGCAAATGTAATGAAGATAGGGGGTAGGGAGCAGGAGACCAGATAAAGGTATCATTTAGGAGATGAAATATTTCAAGAGTCACAGAGAGAAAGACCTGGGGTTCATATCACGCCAGACCTGTCCCCTGAAGCTCCTATCAAGAGGATAACATCAGCGGCATATGCCAGGTTGGCTAACATAAGACGGCCTTTAGAAACTTGTGTAAGGAATAAGGAATCTTTCAGAACATTATATACACACATGTCAGACCAATCCTTGAGTATGCGGCTCCAGCATGGAGTCCATATCTAGTCAAGCATAAGACTAAGCTGGAAAAGGTTCAAAGGTTTGTACCAGACTAGTACCCGAGCTGAGAGGTATGAGTTACGAGGAGAGACTACGGGAATTAAGCCTCACTTCGTGGAAGAAGAAGAAGAGTAGGGGTGACATGATCACCACATTCAAGCTTCTCAAGGGAATCGACAGGGGTAGATAAACACAGGCTATTTAACACAAGGGGCCACAAGCACCAGGGGACACAGGTGGAAACTGAGTGCCCAAATGAGCCACAGAGATATTAGAAAAACTTTTTTAGTGTCAGAGTGGTTGACAAATGGAATGTATTAGGAAGTGATGTGGTGGAGGCTGACTCCACACACGTTTCAAGTGTAGATATGATAGAGCCCAGTAGGCTTAGGAACCTGTACCCTGTTGATTGACAGTTGAGAGGCGGGACCAAAGAGCCAGAGCTCAACCCCCGCAAGCACAACTCGATGAGTACACACACACACAGGATGCTTCCTGGATGAAACAGCTGCCTAACTCCCAAGTGCCTCTTTACTGCTAGGTAACAGGGCATCAGGGCGAAAGAAGAAACTCTGCCCATTTGTCTCAGCCGGGGCCGGGAATCGAACGGGTCTACATGATTAAGAGTCCCACGCGCTGTCCATTCAGCTACCAGACCCCCAATTTACCAGGTTTGTGGGTGAGCGGCGAATGTAGGGGGGGGAGGGGAACGGCGAGTGTAAGGGGGGAGGGGGAGCGGTGAGTGTATGGGGAGGGAGAGGGGAGCGGTGTTGTGGGTGGGGGGGGGGGAGTGGTGAGTGTATGGGGAGCGGGGGGGGAGGGGAGTGGTGAGTGTATGGGGAGGGGGGAGGGGAGAGGTGAGTTTATGGGGAGGGGGAGGGGAGCGGTGAGTTCTGGGGAGGGGGAGGGGAGAGCGGTGAGTGAGTTTATGGGGAGGGGGAGGGGAGCGGTGAGTTTATGGGCAGGGGGGGGAGGAGGAGGAGTGAGTTTATGGGGAGGGGGAGGGGAGCGGTGTGTGGGGGGGGAGGGGAGCGGTGAGTGTATGGGGGAGGGGGAGGGGAGCGGTGAGTGAGGTATGGGGAGGGGGAGGGGAGCGGTGGTGTGGTGGGGGGAGGGGGAGCGGTGTGTTGTGGTGGGGGGGAGGGGGAGCGGTGTGTGGGGGGAGGGGAGCGTTGTGAGTGTATGGGGAGGGGGAGGGGAGACGGTGTGTGGGGGGGGAGAGGGGAGCGGTGAGTGTATGGGGAGGGGATCGGTGTGTGTGTGGGGGGGGAGGGGGAGCGGTGAGTGTGTGGTGGGGGAGGGGAGCGGTGAGTGTATGGGGGGAGGGGAGCGGTGAGTGTAGGGGGGGGGGGGGAGCGGTGGAGTGTATGGGGAGGGGGAGGGGAGCGGTGAGTGTATGGGGAGGGGGAGGGGAGCGGTGAGTGTATGGGGAGGGGAAGCGGTGAGTGAGTATGGGGAGGGGAAGCGGTGAGTGTATGGGGAGGGGGAGATCGGTGAGTGTGGGGGGGGGAGTGGAGCGGTCAATGTAGGGGGGGGGGAGGGGAGCGGGTCATGTAGGGGGGAGGGGAGCGGTGAGTGGAGTAAGGGGGGGGAGGGGAGAGGTGAGTGTATGGGGAGGGGGAGGGGAGCGGTGTGTGTGTGGGGGGAGGGGGGGGGAGGGGAGCGGTGGGTGGGGGGAGGGGAAGCGGTGAGTGTGGGGGGGGGAAGGGGGAGACAGTGCAGTGTAGGGGGGGGAGGGGGAGCGTGTGAGTGTAGGTAGGGGGGGGGAGGGGAGCGGTGAGTGTATGGGGAGGGGGAGCGGAGAGTGTGAGAGAGGGGAGGGGAGGGAGCGGTGGAGTGTAGTTGGGATGGGAGCGGTGAGCGGTGAGTGTATGGTGAGGGGGAGCGGTGAGTGTATGGGGAGGGGGAGCGGGTGAGTGTATGGGGAGGGGGGCGGCCGGGAGTGTGGGGGGGGAGCGGTGAGGGGGGGAGGGGAGCGGTGAGTGTGGGGGGGGGAGGGGAGCGGTGAGTGTGTTGGGGGTGGGGAGCGGTGATGTGTGTTGGGGGGGAGCGGTGAGCGTGTTGTGTGTGGGGGGGGTGGGAGGGTGAGAGGTGAGCGTTGTGGTGGTGGGGGGTGGGGGGGTGAGGGCGAGCGGTGAGTGTGTTGGGGGTTGGGGAGCGGTGAGTGTGTTGGGGTGGGGAGCGGTGAGTGTATGGGGAGGGGGTGGGGAGCGGGTGAGTTTATGGGGAGGTGGATGGGAGCGGTGTGTTAGGGGGGAGGGGAGCGGTGAGTGTGTGGGGGGAGGGGAGCGGATGTGTGGGGGGGAGGGGAGCGGTGAGTGTATTTGGAGGGGGAGGGGGAGCTGTGAGTTTATGGGGAGGGGGAGGGGAGCGGTGTGTGTGGGGGGGGGGGGGAGGGGATCGGTGTGTGTGTAGGGGGGAGGGGAGCGGTGAGTGTGTGGGGGGAGGGGAGCGGCTGAGTGTAGGGGGGGGAGGGGAGCGGTGAGTGTAGGGGGGGGATGGGAGCGGTGAGTGTAGGGGGGGATGGGAGCGGTGTGAGTGTAGGGGGGGGGGGAGGGGAGCGGTGAGTGTATGGGGGGGGGGGGGAGGAGAGCGTGAGTGTGTGTGGGTGGGGGGGGGGCGTGAGCGGGTGAGAGGGTTGGGGGGTGAGTGTGTGTGGTGGGGGGGGAGCGGGGTAAGTGTGTGTGTGGGGTGGGGGGGAGCGGTGAGTGGTGTGTGGGTGGGGGGGAGCGGTGAGTGGTGTGCGGTGGGGGGGAGGGAGCGGGTGAGTGTGTGTGGGTGGGGGGGAGCGGTGAGTGTGTGTGGGTGTGGGGGGAGCGGTGAGTTGTGTGTGGTGGGGGGGAGCGGTGAGTGTGTGTGGGGTGGGGGGGAGCGGTGAGTGTGTGTGGGTGGGGGGGAGCGTGTGTGTGGGGCGGTGGAGGGTGAGGGGTGGGGGTGGGGGGGGGAGCGGTGCGTGGGTGGGGGGGGAGCGGTGTGCGTGGGTGGGGGGGGAGCGGTGCGGGTGGGGGGGGGGGAGCGATCGTGGGTGGGGGGGGGGGAGCGGTGTGTGGGTGGGGGGGGGGGGAGCGGTGAGTGTGTGGGGGGTAGGGGGGAGCGGTGAGTGTGGGGGGGTAGGGGGGAGCGGTGAGTGTGTGGGGGTAGGGGGGGAGTGGTGAGTGTGGGGGGGTAGGGGGAGCGGTGAGTGTGGGTGGGTGGGGGGAAGCGGTGAGTGTGGGTGGGTGGGGGGGGGGGGGAGCGGTGAGTGTGGGTGGGTGGGGGGGGAGCGGTGAGTGTGGGTGGGTGGGGGGGGAGCGGTGAGTGTATGGAGAGGGGGGTGAGTGTATGAGCGGTGAGTGTATGGGGAGGGGGAGGGGAGCGGTGTGTGTGTGTGTGGGGGGGAGGGGAGCGGTGAGTGTATGGGGAGGGGGAGGGGAGCGGGTGAGTGTATGGGGAGGGGAAGCGGTGAGTGTAGGGGGGGAGGGGAGCGGTGAGTGTAGGGGAGGCGGAGCGGTGAGTGTGAGGGGGGGAGGGGGAGAGGTGAGTGTAGGGGGGGGAGGGGGAGCGGTGAGTGTAGGGGGGGGAGGGGGAGCGGTGAGTGTAGGGGAGCGGTGAGTGTAGGGGGGGGGAGGGGGAGCGGTGAGTGTAGGGGGGAGGGGGGAGCGGTGAGTGTAGGGGGGAGGGGGAGCGGTGAGTGTAGGGGGGGGGAGGGGAGAGGTGAGTGTAGTTGGAAGGGGAGCGGTGAGTGTAGGGGGGGAGGGGAGCGGTGAGTGTAGGAGGGGGAGGGGAGCGGTGAGTGTAGGGGGGGAGGAGGGGAGCGGTGAGTGTAGGGGGGAGGGGAGCGGTGAGTGTATGGGGAGGGGGAGCGGTGAGTGTATGGGGAGGGGGAGCGGAGAGTGTATGGGAGGGGGAACGGTGAGTGGGGAGGGGAGCGGTGAGTGTGGGGGGGGGTGGGGTGAGTGTGTTGGGGGTGGGGAGCGGTGAGTGTGTTGGGGGTGGGGAGGGGTGAGTGTGTTGGGGGGTGGTGGAGGGGTGAGTGTGTGGGGGTGTGGAGGGGTGAGTGTGTGGGGGGTGTGGAGGGGTGAGTGTGTTGGGGGGGGGGGGGTGGTGAGTGTGTTGGGGGGTGGAGGGGTGGGGAGCGGTGAGGGGGGGAGGGGAGTGGTGAGGGGGGGAGGGGAGTGGTGGGGGAGAGGGGGGAGGGGAGGGTGAGAGGGGGAGGGGAGCAGTGCGTGTGGGGAGGGGAGCAGTGAGTGTGGGGGGGGGGGGGAGGGGAGCGGTGAGTGTGTTGGGGGTGGGGAGCGGTGTGTTGGGGGGTGCGGAGTGTGTTGGGGGGTGGGGGGGGCGGGGAGTGTGTTGGGGGGGGTGGGGAGTGTGTTGGGGGGTGGGGAGCGGTGAGTGTGTTGGGGGTGGGGTGGGGAGCGGTGAGTGTGTGTGGGTGGGGGGGAGCGGTGAGTGTGTATGGGTGGGGGGGGAGCGGTAAGTGTGGGTGGGGGGGGGAGCGGTGAGTGTGTGTGGGTGGGGGGGGAGCGGTGAGTGTGTGTGGGTGGGGGGGGAGCGGTGAGTGTGTGTGGGGGGGGGGGGCAGGGGCGAGCGGTGACTGTGTGTGGGGGGGGGGGAGCGGTGACTGTGTGTGGGGGGGGGGAGCGGTGACTGTGTGTGGGGGGGGGGGAGCGGTGACTGTGTGTGGGGGGGAGCGAGTAGTAGGATTTATGATGTAGACCGGCCGTTTCGTTTTTTTTCGACGGCCGGTCTACGCACCCTGGGTTTCACGAACTTTTTTCGACGGCCGGTACTTGTCTCGTGTGTTTTTCGTTACAAATGGTGATGGCGGGTGCATGTCTCGTGTGTTTTTTGTTACCTCATCGGGTAACCAGTCTTCAATTTGCCTGGGGTAGGATTAAAAGGCCGGTCCCTGGCATACCCAAATTTCGTTACCCCAGTGAACCTTGCACAGACATAACCAATGGTCAATGACATCACCAGTTAGCCGCTGAGCGTTCCTGCACAGGCACGATCAAGGGGATTAAAAAGCTGGTCTATGAGTCGTATGTTTTGTGATACAACAGTAACCCTGAAACCTAATGTAAAATACCATCATCCCTAGTCTATTTTAATTTCATATTTACTTCCAACCATCGCCCATTACATTTATCAAAGGGGATCATGTATGTGAGGGAAGAACATAACTTCAGCACTGCAAGAAGTTATGTGTGTATTTTCAAGTTTGTCCCCTGCTGCCTGTATTTACCCAGGTCTTTTCCTAAATATAAAACTTGTCCAATTCATTCCTATTCTGTTTCATGTCGATACGTTTAATAGGTTATTAATATTCCCCTTTACTATGACCATTCAGTCACACCTCTATCATGTCACCCCTATTTCTTCTTCGTCGTCGATCTAGAGAATGTAATTTGAGCTTTGACAATCTTTCTTGAAGGATCGTTTATTATGCATAGGGCAAAAAATAAAATGAAAAAAAAAACTGCTATCAGTCTTTTATTTCACACATAAGTGTGAACTCCTAATCTGGCTTAATACCTCACCTATACTCTGTGCTTCATCAGAGTTCATATTCAGCTACAATAGCTCGTATTTTCGCTCATTGCTTATATTTTCCGTTATTCATAAACCCGATCAAACCATCCTAACCTAATTTATTATATATAACAAATACATTCTACAGACCAGTTATTGTTGTTGTTTAGTGACATCGTGAAAAGCGACCTCAGGTATAGGGATAAGGTATTGCTGGCCATTAGCATATAGGTGTCAAGGTATCACAGCACCTGACTGGTCAACTATGTACGACGTCACCAGATAACCAATGCCACCTTTAGCGTCCTACCTGTATATGTACTGTATTTAATGTTATTATTTTAAAAATGACTAGACTAACCATCCCCAGCTAACCAATCAGAGGTTTAAGAACATACATTTTAGTCATCCACAACTGTGCAACCTCAGGTATAGGGATAAGGTATTGATGGTCATTAGCATATAAGTATCAAGGTATCACAGCACCTGACTGGTCAACTATGCGTGACGTCACCAGACAACCAATGCAACCTTTGGCGTCCTACTGGCATGTGTATTTGATGTTATTATTCAAAAATGACTAGACTATCCATTCCCTACCTAACCTAATCAGAGGACTAAGAATATACATTTTAGTCATCCACAACTGTAATCATTATTCAGTGATAAGTTCAAAAGTATAACAGAAGCCAAAATGTCGTACTGCAATTTAAGCAGAATCGTACATCTGGCAGCATAGCAGGTGAGCTGAACATAAGAATAAAGGTAACTGCAGAGGTCCTATTGGCCCATACGAGGCAGCTCCTATATATTTCCACCCAATCTCATTCATGTCCACCCTATGCTTAAAACAACCAAGGGATCCCACTTAAAGTATTAGTTTACAATAATAGTTTTAATAAATAGCTCTTATTCTAGTTTTATACACAACAGCAATTATGAAACCCTATAGCTAGATATTCTACTATAAGCAGGCGATGAGTCACAATAACGTGGCTGAAGTATGTTGACCAGACCACACACTAGAAATTGAAGGGACGACGACGTTTCGGTCCGTCCTGGACCATTCTCAAGTCGATTGTGATGAGGACAGGTAGGGACAGGCATTAAATAGGCAAGAGAGAGCTGAGGAGGAAAGTCAGGTGTAGGGGATAGTAGTAATGAGAACTGCAGCAGGCCTATTGGCCCATACGAGGCAGCTCCTATTATAACCACCGAAGGAGATAGTAATAGGAATAAGAAGAGGATAGCAAGGGAGCGTAGAATCACAATGACAATATTCTACTATAATCCACAGGCAGTTACCACACATCTGGCAGTACAGCGGATTAGTGGCTGTGTTCATAGGCTAGTCAACTGTCCTCACATCCATCAAATAGATATCCAAATGTCGCACCTCAATTCATCCATCTAGCAACTCAGCTGGATGCTAGCCACTATATTCATAGGCTAATCATTTCTACACCTCAAAAAATCCTAGTCTTGCTACGCAAATCAGGTAACTTGTTTCTAAACCAACAGTCGCAAGTACAAGCATACAAACCTACTCATACTCCACAACCTATACATTCATAGAGAATAGCCTAGTTTTTTGCCACCATTTCCCCATTAATCAGATGTAATTTATGCCATGCACACAGAAAATACAGCATCTACACACCAAATATGCCATTTATGCACAAAATATATTATTTACACTCAAAATATGCCATCACACCAAAATATGTCATTTATAGACAAAAATATAACATTTACATGCAAAAATATGTCAGTTGGACATGAAAATGTAGCATTTACACAATATTGCATGGACACTCAGAGTATGACATTTACACAAAGTACAGTATTGTGCACAAATATATCAAAATGCTTATGCATTTAGACAATCAAAAATGCGCTTTCACTAAAATTACACAATTTCACAAACATAATTTTCACAAAATACCGACACATTGTCTCATAAACCAAAATACACTTACACCATGAAGATCTATTTTATCAGATTACAGAGCTTACACAAAATACACAATTTTCACACACAAATACAGTTGCACCAGTTCCACTTCAACAAATTAAAAACACAACTTGCATAAATGCACTATTATCACAAAAATTATTATAAAACATGGACAATTATTACACAGTTTGTGTAATTATTTTACATCTTTGCACAATTAATACAAGAAAACTTGCTATATAATTACTCAACTTGCACAATGACAATCAATACACAAAGGTATAAATAAACAATTCGTCCATATGCAATTACACAACATGCGCAATTAATACACAACTTATATAAATATTACACATCTTTCATAATTATTACACAACTTGTACAAATGCATATCTAGCACAAATATGTACATTACATAACTACCCCAAATATGAAAATACACAACTAGCATAAATACACGATTTACACAAATACAATTGCGACATTTACACAACTTGCTGAAAAATATAATCAATACACAACTTAACAAAATATGAACAATACATAACTAGCACATATTCATTAAATACACAACTAAGCAATTTCCGCAAATGCACATACAAAAACATACACAATTAATACATACAACTTGCACAAAACAATACACAATTTATAGAAATATAATCAATACATAATTGCAATAATCATACAACTTATGCAAAATACATAATCTGCACAATTAATACACAAGTATATTAATTGTGCTATATATGTACAAACACAACCAACTAGGTCAAACAATACACAATTTGCATGATATTTTTCTGGGTATATTTAGGACATTAATTATAATATGCTAGTTTAACCAACTCCTCAAAAGTCAGAATTTCACATATAAAAATGGTGCATATGACTTCCGATGAGCTCAATATATAACACATTCTTTTTCCATTAAGATATCAACATTATTAGTGCTAAACTATTCATCTAACATATGTCCACTGTTTTTATGTCTTATTAATACCTTCCTTGTTACATCCTCTCCAATCAGACCACCCATAATTATGTATTTATTCAAACCATCTAACAGACTTATTTGTTCTAGCCTTAGTTATGTTAGGGCAGGTGGGGTTAGGTGAAGTCAGTATTTTCTATGATAATTTTAGACAAATTTGCTATATCTTATCAAAATGCATCTTGTTAAAACTTAAATTCATCTAAATCGATCAAAAATATACTTATACTACGCAAATTTGACTAAATTCAACCTAGCTAAACTAACTAAATATGAGCATCCCATATCCTCACATACAAGCCTATGTCGCCTCTGTCCATACATTATATTAGTCTGCCATATAGCTCGAACCCCAAATAGGAAAATTTACACTATTTCATAAACATGCTAGTTCATTACCCTAAGATATTATATATGTCCTTCCCTACACGACCTCACCTAACCTGACCTTGCATAATCAAACCTAGATTTAGTTCAAGTTGGTGAAATTTAAGCTATGCCACTTTAATTCGACATAATTTATGGCGATTTCCACAAAATATACCCAAATGTTGCGTAGCATAGCACTGCCAAAGCCCATTTTCTTCTGTAGGCAGGCGATGAGTCACAATAACGTGGCTGAAGTATGTTGACCAGACCACACTCTAGAAATTGAAGGGACGACGACGTTTCGGTCCGTCCTGGACCATTCTCAAGTCGATTGTCCCATTTTCTCCTATTCCATACTACCCTACACAACCTCACCTAACCTGACCTAGCATATCCAAACCTGGATTTGGTTAAAGTTGGCAAAATTTATGCTATGCCACCTAAATATGACCTAATTTAAGGCAATTTCCACCAAATATATCCAAATGTTGTGTATCATAGCATCACCAAAGCCCATTTTTACCTACATTTTCTCCTATTCAATCCTACCCTACGCAACCTTACCTAACCTATCCTACCATATCCAAACCTAGATTTGGTTAAAGTAAAGTCTGCGAAATTTAAGCTATCCCACCTAAATTCGATCTAATTTAAGGCAATTCCCACCAAATATATCCAAATGTTGTGTATCACAGCACTGCCAAAGAACATTTTTTTACCTACATTTTCTCCTATTCCATCCTACCCTACGCAACCTTACCTAACCTATCCTAGCATATCCAAACCTAGATTTGGTTAAAGTCGGCGAAATTTAAGTTATCCCATATAAATTTGACCTAATTTAAGCCAATTTCCACCGAATATACCCAAATGTTTGTATCTTAGCATGCCCAAAGTTCATTTTAGCTAAGTTTTCGCCTATTCCAACCTGCCCTAGACAACCTTACCCAGCCCCTCCTGGCATATCCAAAGTCAGATTTGATTATAGTTGGCAAAATTTATGCCTTTCCCACCTAAATTTTACCTAATTTATGCCAATTTCCACCGAATATACCCCAAATGTTTTGTATCTTAGCATGGCCAAAGTTCATTTCACCCAAGTTTTCACCTATTCCATCTTACCTTACACAGCCTTACCTAACCTGACCTAGCATATCCCAAGCTAGATTTGATTAGAGTTCGTGAAATTTATGCTTACTCACCTAAATTCAACCTAATTTAAGACAATTTCTACCCAATATACCAAAAATGTTTTGTTACGTAGCTCAGCCAAAGACCATATTAGCCAAGTTTTTACATATTCCAACCTACCCTACATTGCCTTACCTATCCCTGACCTAGCAGATTTGATTAAAGTTGGGGAAATTTAAGCTATGGCCACCAAATTGTAAACAATTTCCACAAAATATGAAAAAATGTTGTGTATCATAGCACAGCCAAAACCTATTTTATCCACATTTTCACCCATTCCATCTAAACCTGGACTTAACCTCTGATACGACATATACTCAGAGAAGTGATGATTTTTGGATATGAACCTAAATGCCGGTGCCTAACCTGCAAGAGTCTTGGAGCTTTGTTGAATATTTTATCTATTTTTCTTCGAAAACTGAAGTTTTGGATATGATCCTATCCACGCTGTGCCTAACCTGCTAGGGTCTTTGTTGAACAGTGTAACAATATTCATAGAAAAGTGATGTTTTGGATATGGTCCTAACAGCCCCCTCTCCTTTTAAACTTGGAACTGTGTTCAATATTGTTGATATAGTGTTGGGTAGGTGTTTTGTTTTTACACATCAACCCAACCGTCCTGGACCTAACCTCCCTTCATCTAACTTCAAATTTATCGTAAATATGGAAGGAACGTGTTGTTTGTGCATCAACCCAACCGTCCTTGACCTAACCTCCATTTATCAAACTTCAAATTTATCATAAATATGGGAGGACCGTGTTATTTGTGCATCAACCCTGCCGTACTGGGCCTAACCTCCCTTTATCTAACTTCAAATTTATTGTATATATGGGAAGGTGTTGTTTATGCATCAACCCAACCGCCCTGGACCTAACCTCTGATACACGAATTTTGGTTCAATATTGCATCATACTTGTAGGGTTTTTTTTTCACATAATTCAACCATCCTCAACCTAACCTCTATTTCCTGGGGGGAGGGAGGTTAATGGAAAATATGATGATAATGGGAATTTTCTCTACATCAGTTCAACTCAACCATCCTTAACCTAACCTTAGTTAGAAAGGGATATAACTCACCAAAACTTTTTAATTACCATTTACCCAATTTTCCTTATCCTAACCTATAACTAAAGGGTTTAGACCCCCCTTTACCTCGAAATTATACTATATATTTAAGGTAGGAATATATTTTCACATATAAACCTAACATTCCCTAATTTAACCCTATACTATAATTTCGAGGTAAAGGGGGGTCTAAACCCTTTAGTTATAGGTTAGGATAAGGAAAATTGGGTAAATGGTAATTAAATAGTTTTGGTGAGTTATATCCCTTTCTAACTAAGGTTAGGTTAAGGATGGTTGAGTTGAACTGATGTAGAGAAAATTCCCATTATCATAATATTTGCCATTAACCTCCCTCCCCCCAGGAAATAGAGGTTAGGTTGAGGATGGTTGAATTATGTGAAAAAAAAACCCTACAAGTATGATGCAATATTGAACCAAAATTCGTGTATCAGAGGTTAGGTCCAGGGAGGTTGGGTTGATGCATAAACAACACCTTCCCATATATACAATAAATTTGAAGTTAGATAAAGGGAGGTTAGGCCCAGTACGGCAGGGTTGATGCACAAATAACACGGTCCTCCCATATTTATGATAAATTTGAAGTTTGATAAATGGAGGTTAGGTCAAGGACAGTTGGGTTGATGCACAAACAACACGTTCCTTCCATATTTACGATAAATTTGAAGTTAGATGAAGGGAGGTTAGGTCCAGGACGGTTGGGTTGATGTGTAAAAACAAAACACACACCCAACACTATATCTACAATATTGAACACAGTTCCAAGTTTAAAAGGTGAGGGGGCTGTTAGGACCATATCCAAAACATCACTTTTCTATGAATATGGTTACACTGTTCAACAAAGACCCTAGCAGGTTAGGCACAGCGTGGATAGGATCATATCCAAAACTTCAGTTTTCGAAGAAAAATAGATAAAATATTCAACAAAGCTCCAAGACTCTTGCAGGATAGGCACCGGCATTTAGGTTCATATCCAAAAATCATCACTTCTCTGAGTATATGTCGTATCAGAGGTTAAGTCCAGGTTTAGATGGAATGGGTGAAAATGTGGATAAAATAGGTTTTGGCTGTGCTATGATACACAACATTTATTCATATTTTGTGGAAATTGTTTACAATTTGGTGGCCATAGCTTAAATTTCCCCAACTTTAATCAAATCTGCTAGGTCAGGGATAGGTAAGGCTATGTAGGGTAGGTTGGAATATGTGAAAACTTGGCTAATATGGTCTTTGGCTGAGCTATGTAACAAAACATTTTTGGTATATTGGGTAGAAATTGTCTTAAATTAGGTTGAATTTAGGTGAGTAAGCATAAATTTCACGAACTCTAATCAAATCTAGCTTGGGATATGCTAGGTCAGGTTAGGTAAGGCTGTGTAAGGTAAGATGGAATAGGTGAAAACTTGGGTGAAATGAACTTTGGCCATGCTAAGATACAAAACATTGGGGTATATTCGGTGGAAATTGGCATAAATTAGGTAAAATTTAGATGGGAAAGGTATAAATTTTGCCAACTATAATCAAATCTGACTTTGGATATGCCAGGAGGGGCTGGATAGGGTTGTCTAGGGCAGGTTGAAATAGGCGAAAACTCAGCTAAAATGAACTTTGGGCATGCTAAGATACAAAACATTTGGGTATATTCGGAGGAAATTGGCTTAAATTAGGTTAAATTTAGGTGGGAAAGGCATAAATTTTACCAACTATAATCAAATCTGACTTTAGATATGCCAGGAGAGGCTGGGTAAGGTTGTCTCGGGCAGGTTGGAATAGGTGAAAACTCAGCTAAAATGAGCTTTGGTCGTGCTATGTTCCCAAACATTTTTGGGTATATTTGGTGAAATTGTCTTATATTAGGTCAAATTTATAAGGGATAACTTAAATTTCGCCGACTTTAACCAAATCTAGGTTTGGATATGCTAGGATAGGTTAGGTAAGGTTGCGTAGGGTAGGATGGAATAGGAGAAAATGTAGGTAAAAAAATGGCTTTGGCAGTGCGTGACACAACATTTGGATATATTTGGTGGGAATTGCCTTAAATTAGATCGAATTTAGGTGAGATAGCTTAAATTTCGCAGACTTTAACCAAATCTAGGTTTGGATATGGTAGGATAGGTTAGGTAGGTTGCGTAGGGTAGGATTGAATAGGAGAAAATGTAGGTAAAAATGGGCTTTGGCATTGCTGTGATACGCAACATTTGGGGATATTTGGTGGGAATTGCCTTAAATTAGGTCGAATTTATGTGGGATAGCTTAAATTTCGCAGACTTTAACCAAATCCAGGTTTGGATATGCTAGGATAGGTTAGGTGAGGGTGTGTAGGGTAGGATGGAATAGGAGAAAATGTAGGTAAAAATGGGCTTTGGTGATGCTATGATACACAACATTTGGATATATTTGGTGGAAATTGCCTTAAATTAGGTCATATTTAGGTGGCATAGCATAAATTTCGCCAACTTTAACCAAATCCAGGTTTGGATATGCTAGGTCAGGTTAGGTGAGGTTGTGTAGGGTAGTATGGAATAGGAGAAAATGGGCTTTGGCAGTGCTATGCTACGCAACATTTGGGTATATTTGGTGGAAATCGCCATAAATTATGTCGAATTAAAGTGGCATTGCTTAAATTTCACCAACTTGAACTAAATCTAGGTTTGATTATGCAAGGTCAGGTTAGGTGAGGTCGTGTAGGGAAGGACACATATAATATCTTAGGGTAATGAACTAGCATGTTTATGAAATAGTGTAAATTTTCCTATTTGGGGTTCGAGCTATATGGCAGACTCATATAATGTATGGACAGAGGCGACATAGGCTTGTATGTGAGGATATGGGATGCTCATATTTAGTTAGTTTAGCTAGGTTGAATTTAGTCAAATTTGCGTAGTATAAGTATATTTTTGATCGATTTAGATGAATTTAAGTTTTAACAAGATGCATTTTGATTAGATATAGCAAATTTGTCTAAAATTATCATAGAAAATACTGACTTCACCTAACCCCACCTGCCCTAACATAACTAAGGCAAGAACAAATAAGTCTGTTAGATGGTTTGAATAAATACATAATTATGGGTGGTCTGATTGGAGAGGATGTAACAAGGAAGGTATTAATAAGACATAAAAACAGTGGACATATGTTAGATGAATAGTTTAGCATTAATAATGTTGATATCTTAATGGAAAAAGAATGTGTTATATATTGAGCTCATCGGAAGTCATATGCACCATTTTTATATGTGAAATTCTGACTTTTGAGGAGTTGGTTAAACTCAGCATATTATAATTAATGTCCTAAATATACCCAGAAAAATATCATGCAAATTGTGTATTGTTTGACCTAGTTGGTTGTGTTTGTACATATATAGCACAATTAATATACTTGTGTATTAATTGTGCAGATTACGTATTTTGCATAAGTTGTATGATTATTGCAATTATGTATTGATTATATTTCTATAAATTGTGTATTGTTTTGTGCAAGTTGTATGTATTAATTGTATATGTTTTTGTATGTGTATTTGCGGAAATTGCTTAGTTGTGTATTTATTGAATATGTGCTAGTTATGTATTGTTCATATTTTGGTAAGTTGTGTATTGATTATATTTTTGAGCAAGTTGTGTAAATGTCGCAATTGTATTTGTGTAAATCGTGTATTTATGCTAGTTGTGTATTTTCATATTTGGGGTAGTTATGTATTGTACGTATTTGTGCTAGATATGAATTTGTACAAGTTGTGTAATATTTATGAAAGATGTGTAATATTTGTATAAGTTGTGTATTAATTCCGCATGTTGTGTAATTGCATATGGACGAATTGTTTATTTATACCTTTGTGTATTGATTGTCATTGTGCAAGTTGAGTAATTATATAGCAAGTTTTCTTGTATTAATTGTGCAAAGATGTAAAATAATTACACAAACTGTGTAATAATTGTCCATGTTTTATAATAATTTTTGTGATAATAGTGCATTTATGCAAGTTGTGTTTTTAATTTGTTGAAGTGGAACTGGTGCAACTGTGTTTGTGTGTGAAAATTGTGTATTTTGTGTAAGCTCTGTAATCTGATAAAATAGATCTTCATGGTGTAAGTGTATTTTGGTTTATGAGACAATGTGTCGGTATTTTGTGAAAATTATGTTTGTGAAATTGTGTAATTTTAGTGAAAGCGTATTTTTGATTGTCTAAATGCATAAGCATTTTGATATATTTGTGCAAAATACCGTACTTTGTGTAAATGTCATACTCTGAGTGTCCATGCAATATTGTGTAAATGCTACATTTTCATGTCCAACTGACATATTTTTGCATGTAAATGTTATATTTTTGTCTATAAATGACATATTTTGGGTGTGATGGCATATTTTGAGTGTAAATAATATATTTTGTGCATAAATGGCATATTTGGTGTGTAGATGCTGTATTTTCTGTGTGCATGGCATAAATTACATCTGATTAATGGGGAAATGGTGGCAAAAAACTAGGCTATTCTCTATGAATGTATAGGTTGTGCTTTGAGTATGAGTAGGTTTGTATGCTTGTACTTGCGACTGTTGGTTTTAGAAACAAGTTACCTGATTTGCGTAGCAAGACTAGATTTTTTGATTAGAAATGATTAGCCTATGAATATAGTGGCTAGCATCCAGCTGAGTTGGATGGATGAATTGAGGTGCGACATTTGGATATCTATTTGATGGATGCGAGGACAGTTGACTAGCCTATGAACACAGCCACTAATCCGCTGTACTGCCAGATGTGTGGTAACTGCCTGTGGATTATAGTAGAATATCTAGCTATAGGGTTTCATAATTGCTGTTGTGTATAAAACTAGAATAAGAGCTATTTATTAAAACTATTATTGTAAACTAATACTTTAAGTGGGATCCCTTGGATGTTTTAAGCATAGGGTGGACATGAATGAGATTGGGTGGAAATATATAGGAGCTGCCTCGTATGGGCCAATAGGACCTCTGCAGTCACCTTTATTCTTATGTTCAGCTCACCTGCTATGCTGCCAGATGTACGATTCTGCTTAAATTGCAGTACGACATTTTGGCTTCTGTTATACTTTTGAACTTATCACTGAATAATGATTACAGTTGTGGATGACTAAAATGTATATTCTTAGTCCTCTGATTAGGTTAGGTAGGGAATGGATAGTCTAGTCATTTTTTGAATAATAACATCAAATACACATGCCAGTAGGACGCCAAAGGTTGCATTGGTTGTCTGGTGACGTCACGCATAGTTGACCAGTCAGGTGCTGTGATACCTTGACACCTATATGCTAATGGCCATCAATACCTTATCCCTATACCTGAGGTCGCTTGTTCACGATGTCACTAAACAACAACAATAACTGGTCTGTAGAATGTTGATCAGGTGCTGTGATATTGATATATAATGGCCATTAGAGGTTAGGTCACTAGGTCTGTAGAATGTAGTTATATATAATAAATTAGGTTATGGTTTGATCGGGTTTATGAATAACGGAAAATATAAGCAATGAGCGAAAATACGAGCTATTGTAGCTGAATATCAACTTTGATGAAGCAGAGAGTACAGTTGAGGTATTAAGCCAGATTAAGAGTTCACACTTATGTGTGAAATAAACGACTGATAGCAGTTTTTTTCATTTTATTTTTTGCCCTATGCATAATAAACGATCCTTCAAGAAAGATTGTCAAAGCTCAAATTACATTCTCTAGATCGACGACGAAGAAGAAATAGGGGTGACATGATAGAGGTGTGACTGAATGGTCATAGTAAAGGGGAATATTAATAACCTATTAAACGTATCGACATGAAACAGAATAGGAATGAATTGGACAAGTTTTATATTTAGGAAAAGACCTGGGTAAATACAGGCAGCAGGGGACAAACTTGAAAATACACACATAACTTCTTGCAGTGCTGAAGTTATGTTCTTCCCTCACATACATGATCCCCTTTGATAAATGTAATGGGCGATGGTTGGAAGTAAATATGAAATTAAAAATAGACTAGGGATGATGGTATTTTACATTAGGTTTCAGGGTTACTGTTGTATCACAAAACATACGACTCATAGACCGGCTTTTTAATCTCCTTGATCGTGCCTGTGCAGGAACGCTCAGCGGCTAACTGGTGACGTCATTGACCATTGGTTATGTCTGTGCAAGGTTCACTGGGGTAACGAAATTTGGGTATGCCAGGGACCGGCCTTTTAATCCTACCCCCAGGCAAATTGAAGACTGGTTACCCGATGAGGAAACAAAAAACACACGAGACATGCACCCGCCATCACCATTTGTAACGAAAAACACACGAGACAAGTACCGGCCGTCGAAAAAAGTTCGTGAAACAAGGGGTGCGTAGACCGGCCGTCGAGAAAAGTTCGTGAAACCCAGGGTGCGTAGACCGGCCGTCGAAAAAAGTTCGTGAAACCCAGGGTGCGTAGACCGGCCGTCGAAAAAAGTTCGTGAAACCCAGGGTGCGTAGACCGGCCGTCGAAAAAAGTTCGTGAAACCCAGGGTGCGTAGACCGGCCGTCGAAAAAAAGTTCGTGAAAACCCAGGGTGCGTAGACCGGCCGTCGAAAAAAGTTCGTGAAACCAGGGTGCGTAGACCGGCCGTCGAAAAAAAGTTCGTGAAACCCAGGGTGCGTAGACCGGCCGTCGAAAAAAGTTCGTGAAACCCAGGGTGCGTAGACCTGCCGTCGAAAAAAAGTTCGTGAAACCCAGGGTGCGTAGACCTGCCGTCGAAAAAAGTTCGTGAAACCGGGGGTGCGTAGACCGGCCGTCGAAAAAAGTTCGTGAAACCAGGGTGCGTAGACCAGCCCCGGAAAAAAGTTCGTGAAAACCGGGGGTGCGTAGACCGGCCGTCGAAAAAAAACCAAAACGGCAGTCTACGTCATAAATCCTACTACTGGAGCGGTGAGGTGTGTGGGTGGGGGGGAGCGGTGAGTGTGTGTGGGTGGGGGGGGAGCGGTGAGTGTGTGTGGGTGGGGGGGGGGAGCGGTGAGTGTGTGTGGGTGGGGGGGGAGCGGTGAGTGTGTGTGGGTGGGGGGGAGCGGTGAGTGTGTGTGGGTGGGGGGGAGCGGTGAGTGTGTGTGGGTGGGGGGGAGCGGTGAGTGTGTGTGGGTGGGGGGGGAGCGGTGAGTGTGTGTGGGTGGGGGGGAGCGGTGAGTGTGTGTGGGTGGGGGGGAGCGGTGAGTGTGTGTGGGGTGGGGGGGAGCGGTGAGTGTGTGTGGGTGGGGGGGAGCGGTGGTGTGTGGGTGGGGGGGAGCGGTGAGTGTGTGGGGTGGGGGGGGGGAGAGGTGAGGTGTGTGGGTGGGGGGGAGCGGTGAGTGTGTGTGGGTGGGGGGGGAGCGGTGAGTGTGTGTGGGTGGGGGGGGAGCGGTGAGTGTGTGTGGGTGGGGGGGAGCGGTGAGTGGTTGTGGGTGGGGGGGAGCGGTGAGTGTGTGTGGGTGGGGGGGAGGGTGAGTGTGTGTGGGTGGGGGGGGAGCGGTGAGTGTGTGTGGGTGGGGGGGGGGAGCGGTGAGTGTGTGGGGGTGGGGGGGAGCGGTGAGTGTGTGTGGGTGGGGGGGGAGCGGTGAGTGTGTGTGTGGGGGGGGGGAGCGGTGGAGTGTGTGTGGGTGGGGGGGAGCGGTGAGTGTGTGTGGGTGGGGGGGGAGCGGTGAGTGTGTGTGGGTGGGGGGGGGGAGCGGTGAGTGTGTGTGGGTGGGGGGGGGAGCGGTGAGTGTGTGTGGGTGAGGGGGGAGCGGTGAGTGTGTGTGGGTGGGGGGGGAGCGGTGAGTGTGTGTGGGTGGGGGGGGAGCGGTGAGTGTGTGTGGGTGGGGGGGGAGCGGTGAGTGTGTGTGGGTGGGGGGGGGGAGCGGTGAGTGTGTGTGGGTGGGGGGGGGGTGAGCGTGTGAGTGTGGGGGAGCGGTGAGTGTGGGGGGGGGGGGGAGCGGTGAGTGTGTGTGGGTGGGGGGGGGGGAGCGGTGAGTGTGTGTGGGTGGGGGGGGGGGAGCGGTGAGTGTGTGTGGGTGGGGGGGGGAGCGTGTGAGTGTGTGTGTGTGTGGGTGGGGGGGGAGCGGTGAGTGTGTGTGGGTGGGGGGGGGGAGCGGTGAGTGTGTGGGGTGGGGGGGAGCGGTGAGTGTGTGTGGGTGGGGTGGGGGGGAGCGGTGAGTGTGTGTGGGTGGGGGGGAGCGGTGAGTGTGTGTGGGTGGGGGGGAGCGGTGAGTGTGTGTGGGTGGGTGGGGAGGGGTGGTGTGTGTGGGTGGGGGGAGCGGTGAGTGTGTGTGGGGGGGGGGGAGCGGTGAGTGTGTGTGGGTGGGGGGGGGGAGCGGTGAGTGTGTGTGGGGTGGGGGGGAGCGGTGAGTGTGTGTGGGTGGTGTGGGGGTGAGCGGTGAGTGTGTGTGGGTGGGTGGGGGGGAGCGGTGAGTGTGTGTGGGTGGGGGGGAGCGGTGAGTGTGTGTGGGGTGGGGGGGAGCGGTGAGTGTGTGTGGTGTGAGGGGGGAGCGGTGAGTGTGTGTGGGGGGGGGGGAGCGGTGAGTGTGTGTGGGTGGGGGGGAGAGAGCGGTGAGTGTGTGTGGGTGGGGGGGAGCGGTGAGTGTGTGTGGGTGGGGGGGAGCGGTGAGTGTGTGTGGGGGGGGAGCGGTGGTGGGGGGTGGGGGGGAGCGGTGAGTGTGTGTGGGTGGGGGGGGGGGAGCGGTGAGTGTGTGTGGGTGGTGGGGGGGAGCGGTGAGTGTGTGTGGTGTGGGGGGGGGGGAGCGGTGAGTGGTGTGTGGGTGGGGGGGGGGAGCGGCGGGGGGGTGGGGGGGGGGGGGAGCGGTGAGTGTGTGGTGGGTGGGGGGGAGCGGTGAGTGTGTGAGGTGGGGGGGAGCGCGTGAGTGTGTGTGGGTGGGGGGGAGCGGCGAGTGTGTGTGGGTGGGGGGGGAGCGGTGAGTGTGTAGTGGTGTGGGGGGGAGCGGAGAGAGTGAGTGTGGTTGGGGGGAGCGGCGAGTGTGTGTGGTGTGGGTGGGGGGGAGCGGTGAGTGTGTGTGTGGTGGGGGGGAGCGGCGAGTGTGTGTGTGGGTGGGGGGGGGGAGCAGCGAGTGAGTCGTGGTGGGGGGGAGCGGCGAGTGTGTGTCGTGTGTGGGGGGGAGCGGCGAGAGTGTGTGGTGGTGGGGGGGAGCGGCGAGTGTGTCTGGTGGGGGGGAGGTGGGGGGAGCGGCGAGTGGTCGTGGTGGGGGGGAGCGGAGGTGAGTGTGTCGTGGTGGGGGGAGCGGCGGAGTGTGTGTGGTGGGGGGGGGGGGGGAGCGGCGAGTGTGTGTGGTGGTGGGGGGGAGCGGCGAGTGTGTCGTGTGTGGGGGGGAGCGGCGAGTGTGTCGTGGGGGGGGAGCGGCGAGTGTGTGTGGTGGGGGGGGGGGGAGCGGCGAGTGTGTCGTGGTGGGGGGGGCGGAGGGAGTGCGAGTGTGTCGTGGTTGTGGGGGATTCGGAGAGTCGTGTGTGTAGTGGTTGGGGGGGAGCGGCGAGAGGCGAGGGGTGTGGTGGTGGGGGGGAGCGGCGAGTGTGTCGTGGTGGGGGGGGGAGCGG
>NW_025562742.1:0-11733 GCF_020424385.1 Procambarus clarkii | reverse complement strand
TGTGAGGGATGGAGTGTGAGGGGTGGAGTGTGAAGGATGAAGTGTGAGGGGTGGAGTGTGAGGGATGTAGTGTGAGGGTGGAGTGTGAGGGGTGGAGTGTGAGGGTGGAGTGTGAGGGGTGGAGTGTGAGTGGTGGAGTGTGAGGAATGTAGTGTGAGGGGTGGAGTGTGAGGGTGGAGTGTGAGGATGAAGTGTGAGGGGTGGAGTGTGAGGGGTGGAGTGTGAGGGTGGAGTGTGAGGGTTGGAGAGTGAGGGGTGGAATGTGAGGGTGGAGTGTGAGGGGGGGGAGTGTGAGGTGGAGTGTGAGGGGTGGAGTGTGAGGGGTGGAGTGTGAGGGTGGAGTGTGAGGGTTGGAGTGTGAGGGTGGAGTGTGAGTGGTGGAGTGTAAGGGATGGAGTGTGAGGGGTGGAGTGTGAGGGATGAAGTGTGAGGGGTGGAGTGTGAGGATGTAGTGTGAGGGTGGAGTGTGAGGGGTGGAGTGTGAGGGTGGAGTGTGAGGGGTGGAGTGTGAGTGGTGGAGTGTGAGGAATGTAGTGTGAGGGGTGGAGTGTGAAGGATGGAGTGTGAGGGGTGGAGTGTGAGGAGTGGAGTGTGAGTTGTGGAGTGTGAGGGGTGGAGTGTGAGGGTGGAGTGCGAGTGGTGGAGTGTGAGGGTGGAGTGTGAAGGGTGGAGTGTGAGGGGTGGAGTGTGAGGGGTGGAGTGTGAGGGTGGAGTGTGAGGGTGAAGTGTGAAGGATGTAGTGTGAGGGTTAGAGTGTGACGCATTCATAAATATGTATAACCAGCTTCTGAAACAATCCAGCGATCCCGTATCTGATTAACCATCTGCTAGTTGTTTCCATAAATAAATCATTTTATTTCCAAACCAGTATTTACCCAGGTCTTTCTTGAAAAAAGCACTTACTCCATTTATATCCACTCTCCTTATTAACACTCCTTCATTTTTCTTTAATTTTTCCATGTTTCCCTGTTCATAGTTTCATCTCCCTTGCACTGCCTAATGAACCACTGGCTGTCCTCTTGCCTGGTTCCCTGCCTCTTAATGGAGGGAATGTCTTCGTGGGAGAGAAAATAGGAAAATGTAACTCTGAACATAGAAAGAATGACAAAAAACGTCATATATTATGAGAGGGAAGGGTTAGAGGGAAGGGTTAGAGGGAAGGGTTAGAGGGAAGAGTTAGAGGGAAGGGTTAGAGGGAAGGGTTAGAGGGAAGGGTTAGAGGGAAGGGTTAGAGGGAAGGGTTAGAGGGAAGGGTTAGAGGGAAGGGTTAGAGGGAAGGGTTAGAGGGAAGAGTTAGAGGGAAGGGTTAGACGGAAGGGTTAGAGGGAAGGGTTAGAGGGAGGGTTAGAGGGAAGGGTTAGAGGGAAGGGTTAGAGGGAAGAGTTAGAGGGAAGGGTTAGAGGGAAGGGTTAGAGGGAAGAGTTAGAGGGAAGGGTTAGAGGGAAGGGTTAGAGGGAAGGGTTAGAGGAAGGGTTAGAGGGAAGAGTTAGAGGGAAGGGTTAGAGGGCAGGGTTAGAGGGAAGGGTTAGAGGGAAGGGTTAGAGGGAAGGGTTAGAGGGAAGGGTTAGAGGGAAGGGTTAGAGGGAAGGGTTAGAGGGAAGGGTTAGAGGGAAGGGTTAGAGGAAGGGTTAGAGGGAAGGGTTAGAGGGCAGGGTTAGAGGGAAGGGTTAGAGGGAAGGTTAGAGGGAAGGGTTAGAGGGAAGGGTTAGAGGGAAGAGTTAGAGGGAAGGGTTAGAGGGCAGGGTTAGAGGGAAGGGTTAGAGGGAAGGGTTAGAGGGAAGGGTTAGAGGGAAGGGTTAGAGGGAAGAGTTAGAGGGAAGGGTTAGAGGGAAGGGTTAGAGGGAAGGGTTAGAGGGAAGGGTTAGAGGGAAGGGTTAGAGGGAAGGGTTAGAGGGAAGGGTTAGAGGGAAGGGTTAGAGGGAAGGTGTGAGTTGTTATGAATGACAGACAAGAAGATTAACGAATGATATATATTTTGTGATAAAAACTAGAGAAATAAAGATATATTAGGAAGAGAGGGAGAGGGGAGAGAAAGATGAACGAGGGGAAACACATTTTAGGAATGTGTATACTAAAGAGGAGACTCTTGTTACATGTAGAGGGAGCAGGAGGAGAGATGATAAAGAGAAGGAATGGTAGAGGAGAACAAGAAGCCTTATATTCCTCTTTATGTCTCCTAGAAGTTCTGCTACGGCGGTGTGTCACTCACAGGAGGAGTGACGCTGCCCAATACTGTCACTATGGCGGTGTGTCCACTCACAGGAGGAGTGACGCTGTCCAATACTGTCACTATGGCGGTGTGTCACTCACAGGAGGAGTGACGCTGCCCAATACTGTCACTATGGCGGTGTGTCACTCACAGGAGGAGTGACGCTGCCCAGTACTGTCACTATGGCGGTGTGTCCACTCACAGGATGAGTGACGCTGACCATACTGTCACTATGGCGGTGTGTCCACTCACAGGATGAGTGACGCTGCCCAGTACTGTATCTATGGCGGTGTGTCCACTCACAGGATGAGTGGCGCTGACCAGTACTGTCACTATGGCGGTGTGTCCACTCACAGGATGAGTGACGCTTCCCAATACTGTCATTATGGCGGTTGTGTCCACTCACAGGAGGAGTGACGCTGCCCAATACTGTCACTATGGCGGTGTGTCACTCACAGGATGAGTGACGCTGCCCAATACTGTCACTATGGCAGTGTGTCCACTCACAGGATGAGTGACGCTGCCCAATACTGTCACTATGGCGGTGTGTCCACTCACAGGATGAGTGGCGCTGCCCAATACTGTCAATATGGCGGTGTGTCCACTCACGGGATGAGTGGCGCTGCCAATACTGTAACTATGGCGGTGTGTCCACTCACAGGATGTGTGACGCTGCCTAATACTGTCACTATAACGGAGTGTCAATCACAGGATGAGTGGCGCTGCCAATACTGTCATTATGACGGTGTGTCCACTCACAGGATGAGTGACGCTGCCCAATACTGTCACTATGGCGGTGTGTCCACTCACAGGATGAGTGACGCTCTCCAATACTTTCACTATGGTGGTGTGTCCACTCACAGGATGAGTGACGCTGCCCAATTCTGTCACTATGGCGGTGTGTCCACTCACAGGATGAGTGACGCTGCCCAATACTGTCACTATGGTGGTGTGTCCACTCACAGGATCAGTGACGCTGCCCAATTCTGTCACTATGGCGGTGTGTCCACTCTCAGGATGAGTGACGCTCTCCAATACTTTCACTATGGTGGTGTGTCCACTCACAGGATGAGTGGCGCTGCCCAATACTGTCACTATGGTGGTGTGTCCGCTCACGGGATGAGTGACGCTGCCCAATACTGTCACTATGGTGGTGTGTCCGCTCACGGGATGAGTGACGCTCTCCAATACTGTCACTATGGCGGTGTGTCCACTCACAGGATGAGTGGTGCTACCCAATACTTTCACTATGGTGGTGTGTCCGCTCACGGGATGAGTGACGCTGCCCAATACTGTCACTATGGTGGTGTGTCCGCTCACGGGATGAGTGACGCTCTCCAATACTTTCACTATGGTGGTGTGTCCACTCACAGGATGATTGACGATGCCCAATACTGTTACTATGGCGGTGTGTCCACTCACAGGATGAGTGACGCTGCCCAATACTGTTACTATGGCGGTGTGTCCACTCACAGGATGAGTGACGCTGCCCAATACTGTCACTATGGCGGTGTGTCCACTCTCAGGATGAGTGACGCTCTCCAATACTGTCACTATGGCGGTGTGTCCACTCACAGGATGAGTGGTGCTACCCAATACTGTCACTATGGCGGTGTGTTCACTCACAGGATGAGTGACGCTGCCCAATACTGTCACTATGGCGGTGTGTCAATTCACAGAATGAGTGACGCTGCCTAATACTGTCACTATGGCGGTGTGTCTCTCTCACAGGATGAGTGATGCTGCCCAATACTGTCACTATGGCGGTGTGTCCACTCACAGGATGAGTGGTGCTGCCCAATACTGTCACTATGGCAGTGTGTCACTCACAGGATGAGTGACGCTGCTCAATACTGTCACTATGGCGGTGTGTCCACTCACACGATGAGTGGCGCTGCCCAATACTGTAAATATGGTGGTGTGTCCACTCACAGGATGTGTGACGCTGCCCAATACTGTCACTATGGCAGAGTGTCAATCACAGGATGAGTGGTGCTGCCCAATACTGTCACTATGACGGTGTGTCCACTCACAGGATGTGTGACGCTGCCTAATGCTGTCACTATGGCGGTGTGTCCACTTACAGGATGAGTGACGCTGCCCAATACTGTCACTATGGCGGTGTGTCCAATCGCAGGATGGGTGACGCTCTCCAATACTGTCACTATGGCGGTGTGTCCACTCTCAGATGAGTGACGCTCTCCAATACTGTCACTATGGTGGTGTGTCCACTCACAGGATGAGTGACGATGCCTAATACTGTCACTATGGGGGTGTGGCCACTCACAGGATGAGTGACGCTGCCCAATACTGTCACTATGGCGGTGTGTCCACTCTCAGGATGAGTGACGCTCTCCAATAGTTTCACTATGGTGGTGTGTCCACTCACAGGATGAGTGACGCTGCCCAATACTGTCACTATGGCGGTGTGTCCACTCACAGGATCAGTGACGCTGCCCAATACTGTCACTATGGTGGTGTGTCCGCTCACGGGATGAGTGACGCTGCCCAATACTGTTACTATGGTGGCGTGTCCGCTCACGGGATGAGTGACGCTGCCCAATACTGTCACTATTGCGGTGTGTCCATTCACAGGATGAGTGACACTGCCCAATACTCTCACTATGGCGTTGTTTTCACTCACAGGATGAGTGACGCTGCAAAATACTGTCTCTATGGCGGTGTGTCCACTCACAGGATGAGTGACGCTGTCCAATACTGTCAATATGGCTGTGTGTCACTCACAGGATGAGTGACGCTGCCCAATACTGTCACTATGGCGGTGTGTCACTCACAGGATGAGTGGTGCTGCCCAATACTGTCACTATGGCGGTGTGTCACTCACAGGCTGAGTGACGCTGCCCAATACTGTCACTATGGCGGTGTGTCACTCACAGGATGAGTGACGCTGCCCAATACTGTCACTATGGCGGTGTGTCACTCACAGGATGAGTGACGCTGCCCAATACTGTCACTATGGCGGTGTGTCCACTCACAGGATGAGTGACGATGTAAAAACATAAAATAAAACTTTAACTCCTAGTACAGAATTCCCGGAAAGAAAACTTTTGCTACAGTATTGCAAATGTGTGTTTACTCCCTAGTTGTGCTGCGGGGGTTGAGCTCTAGCTCTTTGGTCCCGCTTCTCAACGTCAATCAACTGATGTACAAATTCTTGAGCCTACTGGGCTCTATCATATCTACATATGAAACTGTGTATGGAGTCAGCCTCCACCACATCACTGCCTAATGCATTCCACCTGTTAACTACTCTGACACTGAAAAAGTTCTTTCTAACGTCTCTGTGGCTCATTTGGGTACTGAGTCTCCACCTTTGTCCCCTTATTCGTGTACCTCCCATGTTTAAAAGTTTATCCTTATCTTCCCTGTCAATTATTCTGAGAATTTTGAAGGTGTTTATCATGTCTCCCCTTTCTTTTCTGACTTCCAGTATCGTGAGGTGCATCTCAAGCAGCCTTTTTTCGTATCTCAAGCCTCTTAGTTCTGGGACTAGCCTTTAGAGGCATACCTCTGAAGTTTTTCCAGCTTCGATTTCATAGGAGTGAAAATGAAGGTGCTCCATTGGATAAGGGAGTACCTAAGTAACATAAGACAGCGAGTAAATGTGAGGGGTGAGGTCCTAGATGACCTCCTGCCTCCATCTTTAGCTTTTTCACTAGCCTCCTGTGTGGTACTGTGTTAAAGGCTTTCTGACTATCCAGATATATGCATTTTGCCCACCCCTCTCTTTTTTGCCTGTTTTTGCCTGGGCGTAGAATTCAACTAATCCTGTGAGGCAGGACTTGCATCCTTGAATCCATGTTGGTGTTGTCACAAAGTTCCTTCGCTCCAGATGTTGCACTAGCTTTTTTTTTTGCACAATCTTCTCCGTCAGCTTGCATGGTATGCAGGTTACGGACACTGGCCTGTAGTTCAGTGCCTCCTGTCTATCCCCCTTCTTGTATATCGGGACTACATTAACAGTCTTCCAAATGTTTCGCAGTTCACCTGTTACCAGTGATTTGTTATTCATCGTGGAGAGTGGAAAGCGCAGTGCTTCTGCTCCTTCCTATAGTATCCTTGGTGATATTCCATCCGGGCCTACAGTCTTTATCACATCCAACTTTAGGAAAAGTTTCCTGTCAGATCCACTGGTAATCCCAAACTCCTCTTGTGGTGCCTGATTAACTATTCCTTTTCTTATCTTTGGAACTTCTTGCTCTAGTGTGAAGACCTCATAGATTTTCTCATTGAGTTCCTCACACACTTCCTTGTCGTTTGTAGTGAATCTGTCTGCCCCTATCCTCAGTTGCATTACCTGTTCCTGCACTGTTGTTTTTCTATTGGTGTGTCTTTGCCTTGTTTACTATGTCGTTTTCGTATTGTCCTTTTGCCTCTCTTCTCACCCTGACATATTCATTCCTGGCACTCTGGTATCCTTCTCTGCTCTCAAGTGTCCTTTATTTCTATAGTTTCTCCACGCTCTTTTACTTAGTTGCTTTGCTAGCTTACATCTCTGATTAAACCATGAGTTTGTCATCTGCAATTCATTTTCCCTTTTGGACTGGGACGAACTTGTCTGCTGCTTCCTTACACTTCTGTGTGATGTAGTCCATCATGTCTTGGGCCGTCTTTTCCTCTGAGCTCTTTTTCCCATATTATATCTGTTAGGAATTTTGTTATCTACACATTGTTTCCTTTTCGGAATGCCAGCGTTTTGTTTTCAGTTCCCTTCCTTGAGTACATTAAACCTTCTTTAACCAGATACTCAACACCAGTACACTGTGGTCGCTCATTCCTACTGGGGCCTCGAAACCGATTTCCCTTATGTCTGAGTCGTTCAGAGTGAAGACTAGGTCGAGTCTCGCTGGTTCATCGTTTTTTTCTCATCCTTGTGGGTTCCCTGACATGCTGGCTTAAGAAGGTTTTTGTCGCCACCTCCAGTAGTTTAGCTCTCCATGTCTCCTCACCTCCATGCAGGTCCTTGTTCTCCCAGTCTATCCTTCCATGATTGAAGTCCTCCATGATGAGCAGATGGGAACTATTTCTACAGGCAGCAGAGGCTGCCTTCTTAATTATAGTGTTAACTGCCATGTTGTTGTTGTCATACTCTTGACTGGGTCATCTGTCATTCGGTGGAGGGTTATATATCACTGCTACTACTACTCTTGGTCCTCCCATCGTTATTGTTATAGTGCCTGTTATGTAGTCTGTATGTGCGTGTGTATTGACCTAGTGTTATTAACCTAGTCATGCCTGTGGAGGTTGAACTCTGCTCCTTCGGCCCGCCTCTCAACTGTCAATCAACTAATGTACACTGTGCTCTATCATATCTAAACTTGAAGCTGTGTATGGAGTCAGCCTCCACCACATCACCTTCTAATGCATTCCATTTGTCTACTACTCTGACACTGAACAAACTCTTTCTAACGCTTCTATGGCTCATTTGGGCACTCAATTTCCACCTGTCCCCTAGGGCGTGTGCCCCCTTGTGTTAAATAGTCTGTCTTTATCTACGCTATCAATTCCTCTGAGAATTTTGTATATGGTCATCATGTCCCCTCTAGCTCTCCTGTCCTCACAGTGACGTGAGGTTTAATTCCCATAGCTTCTCCTCGAAGCCCATACCCCTCAATTCGGGTACTAGTCTGGTGGCAAACCTTTGAACCTTTTCCAGTTTAGTCTTATCCTTGTCTAAATATGGACTCCATGCTGGAGCCGCATTCTCCAGGATTGGTCTGACATATGTGGTATGCAAAGTTCTGAAAGATTCCTTACTCAAGTTTCTAAAGGCCGTTCTTATGTTAGCCAACCTGGCATATGCCGCTGATGTTATCCTCCGGATATGAGCTTCAGGGGACATGTCTGGCGTGATATCAACCCCCAGGTCTTTCTCTCTCTCTCTGACTCTTGAAGTATTTCAAGAGCCCGTGCCTATTTCAACTGCCTCCCCAGGGTACGTCCCTCAGTGATAATATACGGACAATATATGGTGTATATGGAATGTGGATCTAGGAATTAGTAACAGAGTGAGTAAATACCACTGCAAGCCGGAAATTAGGCAGAGAATTCCTTGTAAAAATACAAGAAATAATATATTAGTGTTATAAATCAAGTAACTGGTGGCATCCACCCAGGGACACGAAGGGTCAACAATACATCACGCCCCGACCATGGCTCTACCCTACGCTAAGTACCTGGCCATAAAGTTTGAACAAAGCAACATATAATATTGCAAATATACGGTATACATAAAATATTATAAATATATATATGTAATATTGTAAATAATAAAATTACTGAAATCAACAAGTGATCCATACAGTGAAGCACAAATACAATACAATACATCAGACAATGGAGAGGTGTGGCGAGTGTTGGGGAGTACTGGGAAGACTTACTGTAGGCGTCAAGTGTTGCATCTATGACAAAAGATTTCACCTGGCTGTGTAGAATTATCTCCAGGATGCACAAGCAAGCATGGAATTTACTGGGGTTGCAAAGATGACAGGTTAATGTTGGAGAACATAACTAAACTGATGAAAAACATTCCCGAGTCACAGAGATTATCATTCACAGACAGGCTACCAGTGATATATGCGGACTGGGAAAAGTCAACATTGGATAACGACCAAACTCAGGAACAGATAGTTTAGAGAACCGCAGCAGTAGTGTGGAGAAAGAGGGTATTGTGGTACACAACATGAGCAATATTGCAGAGCCAGGTAATATAAACGATGAGAGCAACAGTGAGACAGAATGCTTAAATGAAGGAATTGGGACGAAAGACGGAGTTGGCTCCAATAAAGAGGTAGACAAGACAGGCACAGGTATAAATACCATGAAAAAAGTAAAAGATGAAAGTATTTGCAAATTCTATGCACAAGGATCATGCAAATATGGGAAATTAGGAGCAAAATGCACTTTTCTGCAGCCTCGATTTTGCAGGAACATGTTGGCGAGGGTTACATGCCGTTTTGGAACGGAGTGCAGATACTTCCACCCTAAATTATGTACATTTTCAATTAGGGACAAAAAATGTTACAATCTTCAGGGTCCGGAATTCCACGTGAGAGGTACACAGCGTTATAGACGAGAAGATTAATATGACACTACTGGAATTTTTTTAGAGGAAGGCAGAAACAGAGTAGAAAATATAAAAGAGAGGAACACTCAGATGGGACCACTGCAAGATTACGGAGGGGAAGGGAGATACCCACAAGACTAGAATACGAATTATCAACAATCACACAGGTACTACACCACACCACACCCGTACTACTATTACCAAAACTAGACGAAACACTACCAAAACAACACACCCTGGACCAGGGTGGAGATGGGGGAGAACTACCAAAGCCCACAAGAAGTGACACACAATATGGGAAATCGTTCCTATTTGCAAACATAAAAGGCCAAAACCAAATTCAAGAAATAAAGTTAAGTTCATAAATGGTCTCCTAATAGAATCGAACTCAATATTTGGTGCATTTATAAAAACCCACACAAAAGACCACATGGATAGTGAAATCTGGATTCCAAATTGTAATCTATATAAATGTAACAGAGTAATTAGGTCAAGTGGAGGAGTTTGTCTGCATATTAAAGAGGAGCTGGCATGCACAGAGCTCCTGAACTAGACATATGAGGTGGTAGAGGTACTTGGAATCAAGGTAGAGAATGTAAATCTAATTATTATTCTAATATACAAACCTCCAGATGCAACAGTTGAGGAATTCAATGAACAGGTCCAAAAAATAGAGAATATCCTTGATAACCCAGCAAACCCAGTACCAGATATTATCTTCCTTGGAGACTTCAATCTACCCAGTTTAAAATGGAGAATAGTAAACAATAACATTATAGCAGGAAATCAACCTGGAAATAACCAACCACAGGTCAGAGAACTACTGAGATTCTGTGACAAATTCTCGCTCAGTCAGCAGATTACAGAACCAACTAGGAACGAAAACACGCTGGACCTGATATTCACGAACAATGATGTGCTAATCAGAGACATTACTGTCTCAGACACTACGTACTCGGACCACAAACTCATTGAAGTACAAACTAACATTAATAACGGTAGTAGGCCCAAGAGAAACAACAAGCGAGAAGGGTTATTCAAAAAATTCAATATTAATAATAAAAGGATAGACTGGGAGAAAATAAACAGGGAACTTACAAACATTCAATGGGAAAATGTTCTAAGGAATAAAATCCTACACAAGGAATAAAAAAAACTGACTTCTGAAGCATATGAAGTCTGTCTGAAACATGTTTCTTTGAGGAAAGCCAGAAAGAGGTCCAATGTAGAAAGAGAACGCAGACGACATTACAAAAGGAGGAAGAAATTAACGGAAATGCATAAGCAGACGCAACTTTCCATACAAAGAAGGAATAATTTAAACAGGGAGATTGAAGAAATCGAACAGAGACTGAAACATTCATATCAGGCTGGAGAAAGGCAACTAGAACAGAAAGCAATTCAAGAAATAAAGAAAAACCCAAAATATTTCTTCACATATGCTAAATCAACCACTGCCAGTATTGGACCTATCGTACTAGTGAAGGTTCGTACATGGAGGATGACAAAGAAATTAGTGAAATCCTAAAAAAGCAGTATGAGGACATGTTTAGCACTCCGATGCACAGCATGAAAGTGGAAGATCCAGACAACTTCTTTATGCGTGATATCCAAGCAACTGTAAATATAACTGGTATCAAAACGAGCGTAGCAGATTTTGAAAGAGAAATTGACAATATGCCCATGCACTCAGACCCGGGTCCAGACTCATGGAATTCAATATTTATAAAGAAATGCAAAGTGTCAGTAGCACAGGCACTGAGTATAGTGTGGAGGAAGAGCTTGGACACAGGGGAGATACCAGATGCGCCGCAAGCAGCAGACATAGCCCCTCTACACAAGGGTGGTAGCAAAGCATTGGCAAAGAATTATAGACCAGTTCCACTAACGTCCCACTTAATAAAGTATTTGAGAGAGTGATCAGAGTCAGGTCACTAGATTCATGGAAACCAATGACCTCCACAATCCAGGCCAACATGGATTTAGAGCAGGAAAATCATGCTTCTCACAGCTACTTGACCATTACAACAAAATCACTGAGGCATTAGAAGAAAAAGAGAAAGCAGATGTTGTATACACAGACTTTGCAAAGGCATTCGACAAATGTGACCATGGAGTGATAGCACACAAAATGAGGTCAATGGGTATAACTGGTAAAGTGGGACGCTGGTTACTCAATTTCCTGTCGGACAGAACACAAAGGGGTAACAGTCAACCAAATAAAATCGAGTCCAAGCGCAGTTAAAAGCTCTGTACCTCAAGGTACAGTCCTTATACCACTGCTGTTCCATATTTTCATATCAGATATAGATAAATACAAGTCACAGCTTCGTGTCATCCTTTGCAGATGATACAAAAATCAGTATGAAAATTACCTCTGCTGAAGACATTGATAAGCTACAAACGATATTAACAAAGTTTTCGAATGGGCAGCAGA